>CAKAOI010050422.1:0-163369 GCA_916701655.1 Sebastiscus albofasciatus
TATATATATATTTGCCACATGCTGCAACATTTTCCAAAACTGTGGTGGAAATTCCAAATTGGTCATTTTGTAAGGTAAGACAATCAAGAAAGTCGCTCAGAAGGACAGTGAAGTCCTCTTGTGTGTGATAAGTCAGAATCTCTTTCATTCATGTGATCTTTCTAAAAAGTGTATTGGTTTATAATATGCATGTGCATGGGGCGCAGTAATGGAATCAATACTTTGTATTTCATACAGACCCTTTTAAACAAAAACGCTTTGATCTGCACAGATATCGATCTTGAATGTCAGTTTGTATAATCCGTCGGACTAATTAGAGCACTTGAGGTTCGGCAATTCAAACTTTGTTAATGGTTTAGATAAAGTTATGCCACATTTCCACTCCATGGTACGGCGCAGCTCCACTCACCTTGACTCCCTCTGTTTTTGGCTTTTCTTTAGCACGAGTTGTTGGTAGTACACAATACCTGGTTCTTTTTTTTTTTGGTACCACTTCGGTCGAGGATGGAAGCGAACTGAGCCGATACTAGAAGGTGGAGTTAAAACACTGCAGACCACTGATTGGTCAGAAAGAATCATCACTAGCGATTAAATAGCCAAGCTACCGTCAATAGCGAACGCAATAGCCCACAAAACTATGCCATACAATTGACGATGAAAGGATTCAGCTTCAATCCTCACATGTGGAGTTGAAGATCATGTCAAGGCAGTTTCATGTGGTGTTGCTACGGTGATGCAATGAAAAATAAAATAGAGAAAAGGACATGGTACCAAAAGTGAGCTGAGTTGAGTCAGAAATGAGGCACTAGGTTATAAAAAGTAAGAAGATTGTATGCTGGTAATTTAAAACAATAAAAAAATGCCAAAAAAAGTAGGACATTCACCACACTGCCCACATTTTTTAGGGATTGCTGTTGGCAATCATGACTTTGGCTGCTTACCTTTGGGTTTTATGTGACAGGCAGTGATGAGAATATTGAGGTAATTTGGAAAATTGCTAATTTTCTTGTTCTGTTTCCTCTTTCCAACATGTGCTGTTTGACCTCTCTGAACTCTGTGATCACCTTAACAGGTAAGTGTCTTTTTTTCAGTTATCTACCGTTTATCCATTCATTCATATCTTTGTCTATGGAGAGGTAGTGCAGTTCAGTTCTTCTTTATTGTCCCTCGAGGGCAAATTTGGAGGGCAAAAACACAACATACAAGAGGACATGGGACATTAATCACAACAGTTACAGCAAACAAGCAAGTAAAAAAAGATGAATCTGTCCGTTAAAAGTGTCAAACCATCGAGTGCTGCTGAGCAGTGCAGTCTATGAAGAATTTATCCATTTGTTTATTATTTAGGAAACTGTTATTGTGGCATGCATGAGTAAAAAGATACACAGAAAACAGAGCTAGTGGCTGGTAACTGTTCTTTATCGACATTTTTATAGAAAAGTTTAATTCCTGAATGCTTATTTTTCTTCACAAGCATGCACAGCCACTGTGTGTTGTTTGTGAGCCATCATTATGACCAGACACTCAAAGCACTGAAGAGACATGTTTTCCAAGTACACAGTTTCTTCAATCTAAATTCTTCTCTCAGAGATGTTGATTCGACGGGCTGGAAGCAACTCATACACTGCACCAATTTCCACTGGGATTGTCTCATTTTCTGCAAAAACTTCTGCCTTCAGAATAATTTGAAAGATGCTGTAATCACACAACATTTCTACACATGGGGGACATAACCAATATGACCCAAATGCTTTTGAATTCCTGCAGCAGGCAGCATTTTGGGTTATTTTCTTGAGAAGTTTAGTTTAGTTTTTTGAAGAATTATTTAGGGAGAATCGAGAAATGTAGTAGCCTCTACATTTAAAGCCCTATATCTTCAAGAGTCAAAGCCACATTTTTTTTCAAGAGAGCTTGAGGGCTCAGCCTCACAGCTGAGCTCATCATCTTTCTGCTATCCTAGGAGATGCAAAGGGTTTTCTTTTGATATTCTTTATTTAGCTACACACAAAATACAAAATATAGAGGGACAAAAAGTCACTATTAACATGGGGAATTTTACAAAAAAAACGTGTTCTCGCCTATCGTGAGGTTCTTTTCCTCATTCTTTTTCTTTTTTCCTGAGGGTGGGATTTTGAAGAAAACATTATTTTTACACATTCATAACATGACGATGTGTCCCATCAATAATCCTAACAACACCAAGGACATCTTAATGATGTTTTGGCAAAGTGAACATGTGTTGAAACAATGATGGCACCACTTCATTATGAGAAATCTCGGCACATCTCTCACGATAATGCGTAAACACTTTACTCAGTCCAGTGCTTTTTAGCATTTGGAAAGCATTTCTTCAGTTCCTACTACTTGCAGTCATTTCCTCCTCCACTTAAGATACTTCAAAACTCCATAAACATCTCCTCCCTAATTCTAACAGTCCTTCACTTTAAGCTGTAAACAGTCATGAGGACTTGGTTAAACTTTAAAGACAAGACTCTCTCCACACATAGTGATTGACTTCCACCAGCAGGTGTTTTAGTGTTGCAGTCAGATGGGATTACGTAGTACTTTAGGAACCGTCTTAAAAGAATGCTACACTGATTTTATTTTTGAATGTTTTGAATATTGCCTCTGTTTTGAAATCTAAATCTGAACAAATACAACCACTAGCCAAGACAAACCCATTTGTCCTCTTACAGTGAGGTTCCCACTTATTCAAACTGTTCCAAGAACACCCAGTTTCTGCAGTCTAGGCTACTTTCTGCATTCAAGATACAAGCTAATATTTTAGCATGCAAACATTGATGTGGAAAAGTTTTTTTATTTTATAAATTTAAAACACATTATCATATTTACCATTATGTTTCACAAAATTGGCTATTGGTGCTATACGAAGAAGTGCATATTGAAACACAGAACTTTACTTTTAATGATGCTAAGCTTTAGCAGCTTCAACAGCTTTATTAGCCACATTTTGCAACCATGCAAAATGGGTCAGCAGACCATATACTGTTATTTTGTTGTTTACATGTTGTGGGTTTTGGCAAAACCTCATTCCCAAGAGCTGCCCTGCCTTGAACTTGACTCCTTTGTGGAAGTTGACAGGGACTGTGATTCTGGAGTGCCACCAGGGAGAAATCATGAAATTCATGTTATAACAAGATATTTTTATGTTATATAATATATAGGGCTGTCGATCAATTAAAATATTTAATCATGTTTAATCGCAAATGAATCGCACATTTTGTATCTGTTCAAAATGTACCTTAAAGGCAAATTTGTCAAGTATTTAATACTGTTATGAACATGGGAGCTGGCAAATATGCTTGCTTTATAAAAATGAATGTATATATTTATTATTATAAATCATTTAGCAACACAAAACAATGACACATATTGTCCAGAAACCCTCACAGGTACAGCTTATATTTTCTAGTTTCAAACCAGTTTCTTCACTAGCTAGCTTTAAAACTGAGCCCATTATAACCTTCGAAAGATTGATTGCGTTAAAGAAATTAGTGGTGTTAAAATAAATTTGTGTTAACTTTGACAGTCCTAATGATATGTTATAACTTCTTGTTATAACATGATCACTTATTGTTATAACATAAAAGGTTTCATGCTATAACATGGTCACTTATATTATTATAACCTTAAACATTTCACGTTGTAACGTGATAACGCATATTTTGTTAAAATGTGAAACTCATGTTTGAATGAGGAAACATGTGCTGAGAAAGGATAAATTGAGGAATATGGCTCATTTACACAATTTGATTAAATTCTACTTCATGCTTGGGTTGAGACATGGCGAAATTCTGCTGTTCTTGAGTGCGGTGGATGATGATGTGATAAGTATGCCTAAACTAGGAAGGATTTTGAAATGCATGGGGCTGTACAGAATGAAAAATGAGCCCAATGCTACCTCCAGAGAGTCCGACTTATTCTTCCTTTTTTATAAAATATCTTGTCATAACATGAAAATATCTTCTTATAATGTCAAAAAAATGTGTTGTTATACCAAAAAATGTTTCACGTTATAACGTGATACTGATCCGTTTTTCTTTTTCTGGCATGGCAGCAATACACTTCCATAAGTATCCATTGAAAATGTGCATTGAAGAGCTAGAAATTGTGAGTAACAAGACATATTAAGAATGAAATAAGGGCCAAGGTTAGTCAGGCTTTGGTATGGAAAATGAATCAAATTTATTCAGAACCCTGGATTTTAATAACATGGTATATGCTAATATAGAGAAAAAGGGGAATAAAACATGTGGTTTCAGGTAAGAAAACTCACTCTGGTACAGCTTGTTTACGGCCGGTTTAATTCAAAGTGCAGCAGTCAGGCTTTAAGATCAATGCTTTGCTGTTTGATAAGCACATGTCGGGCCATGTATGTAGAGTTTTCAATGTCATGCTTGGTACTTGGTCTCAGCGGCCAGTTGTAACTGAGGTTTAACAAAGGAGGCACACTAATGGTTTTAGATGGAAATAAAGCTTTTCATTATGATTTTAAGGGAAAGAGAAAGTGATTCACTAACGTACAGTACTTTACATGTATGTAGAGCATGTAGCTGGGTACTCTTTGATGTTTCTCTGTGGCTGATTTAATGCTACATATTACATCTTGTGCTGACACAAAGAGGTACACACATAATATATATAATAATATATTGTAATACTATGTGTTTTTGCAGTAGACACAAGCCGTTTTCTCATATGAACTCCGGACTAGAAATACTGTTTGGTTTAGCCGAGGAGTGGGTAGAGCATGCAGGAGGCACGACATGACGCAAATTATACCGTGGCCATGAAGCCGATTGGTAATTTGGTCATAAACAACTGAGTCTCTTGCCGTTCCTTGAATTCGTCTGATGATTTCGGCATCAGCCCATATACTGACATGTCTCGTTGTCTCTCCAGTTAGTCATGTTTGTTGGCGTCCTCTTGTAAATGACCTTTCTTCTTCACCCTCGAATGTTTGTATTGTTCTGGTTTGGCGCCAGCCGCATGATAGAAACGTCATCAATACGCCTACTCGCTCGCTGTGAATTCTCCAGATAATGACCGGCTCTATTCACACATGGGCTCAATCAAGACTTTGTACTAGGGAGCTGGCAGGGTAAAGTCTGTTTAATGGCCGCTCCGAAGGATTCGGACATTTGCGTCCTCACATACAGCTCCTCCGAGTAATAAGTTCAGGGTTGCGGTGCATGTGTGAAAGGGGCTACATAGTCATAGACATAATAGTTACATAAGCCACCAGTAATGAGGCTGAGTTATTACTATTTCTTGAGATAAGGGAGTTATAGTTATTCATATTTCAAATGTAATAGCAAAATACGAGATGAGGAGTGTGGACTAGTAATAGGCCTTCATCTTGCTCAGAAGCATGTTACCCTTGCATGTGTTCGTTTTCAATCCAGAGGGCTAATTTGAATAAGGCTGATTAGCAAACACATTAATATCTGTTAATATAGGTGCAGTTTAAACATCAGGATATTAAAGGATATAAAGAACTGGGATTATTTTTGTGATTAAAGCCAGTGAATGCAAGCAAGATATTTAAACAACTGAAGTTACAGTTACATTTTGTCTGACTATGCTTGTAATTGATGCCGATCATGTGGCTGAATGAACACATTTTATTGCAATACACTGTAGTTACTTTTTTCTTATAGCATTATTATAAAGGTTTCTTCCTCCGGGGTTTGGATTAGGTCAGCGTCTGACTGGCAGTCTCAAAAGATGCACCGATCACTGTTCTGTTAAACATAAGCATTAGAAGACAGGCAGTTCTGGACCAACTGAAACAGATGAATTATAGTCAGTGTGTTGACAGTGTTTCCTCTCATACATATAATACATACCGGGAGTCATCTGATATTCCTCTCATGAAGGATCATTTCATAGTCAATGCTGTGAATTGGCGAGTCAAAGTTGTGAGATTGTCATGAATCCCATTTGGTTACTTATTGTTTAGACACTCCATCACTATCCTTACAGGGATTTTGAATAGCTTATCCTGCCTCCATTATATCCAGTGGATATCAATCTCCCATGCTGGGGCCAAGTCTAAAGTAAAGAAATATACAGCCTGCCAGAGCCTATCAGACTATAGATTCAATCGAAGGGGGCCCTGAATAGTATCCCTGTAGATTTTAGGCTGCTATTTCTTTTTCGTACGGAGGGGGTCCCAGAGGGGTGGCGTATATTGAGTTTGTTTTGAAAGCGATGCTTCCATTAGATGGGAGTCAGTCATCTGGTTCAGTGCTAACGCTGGCAGAATACCTGATTCAGCATCACTCTCTGGGCGAGTGTGATGGAGCACTGCACCACTCAAAAAGGACTTGAACATCAAATCATCCAAAACTGAGAATTAATCATTATGGATACATGCATTTAACACTGCAGGATTTAAACCTATATGTATGTGTGTTAAAAAAAATAATTATTAGGTCATCAGTTTATCTTTAATGTGGTGTTAGTGTTATGAGGTTGCCTTTCTTTTCAGGCTTTTAAAGCGGCAGTAGGCAGAATGTTTTTGACATAATTGGGCAAAAATTCCATAATAACCTTTCAGAATATTGTAATTCAAGTGTTGTGAGAGAAAACTAGACTTCTGCACCTCGTCTTGGCTCTGTTTTCAAGCATTAAAAACTCTAGCCCGTGACGGGAGACTTGAGCCAATCACAGGTCATTTCAGAGAGAGAGAGAGCGTTCCTATTGGCTGTTTATTTAAGAGAGGCAGTTGTATATACAAACTCTGATCAAGCGGTCAAACGGCAGCGCTGATCACATATGAATCAATATCCTGTTACCTACAAACCCTCTCATTTTCCAGCTAAACAGTACACTACAAGATGCTTCTGAAAACATTTGAGGCGAGAAATAGGCATTACAGTAACAGAATATTGATTCATATTTGATCAGCGCTGCCTAGTTTCTTTTCTACCCACTGCAGCTTTAAGTTACAAAGTAGATCATTTAGTAACATTTCATGTTCTTCAATCTACAGTATCTGCATTTACCTTTGTGGGCCTAACTAGCACCTCCTCTCCACTAGTCTGTGCTGCAGAAGAGGAATAAGGTCTCAAGTGGGTTCTAGCCGTCTGTCTCTATTTGATATAATAATCAGTGTGCATGATGTGCTGTTTGAGCCAGCAAATAAACACATTAATAAACATTATGCCATAATAACAAATTCAAAGGTGCTTATTGCTTTGAGCCAGGTTCTAATTAAAATCATTTTTTTGTCAGTGTTTTGCATCCATTAATAAGAATTTCTGACCTTTTTTGCCCACTGACAGCCAGTCGCTCTCCTGCTGAACTGGTGCATTATAAAAACAGATTAAACCACCGTCGTTGTGTTGTTGATTTGCATCGTACATATAATGGATTAGTAAAAGCGAATGGAGTCCTCGTGGTCTGTTATGGCCCATCTGAGCAGGCTGGCCATTCAGCCGGAGCCCTCCCTTTGCAAAGTCAGTTCAGTTACTGCCAAATGGAAGCGTATTCAATGCAGTCCTTGTAACTTCAATAGATTTTATGTAACCCAGATGCAAAATGTGCCTCTACGTCCACAAAAGATATCAAAACAAATTATGAGACTGAAGTGTGTTTTATTGAAGCAAACAAGTGAATGGATGAATGAATTATTAATGAATGCAGATCCAGACATTGATGACCACCCAGCGTGAAAGTACCGAAGGTGCAAACACGCATGTCAGCTACGAGTCAAGGTCAAGGTCTGCACCATGATTCACAAGAGCTACCTTCACAACCTTCTCCCTTAATTCCTCTCTTTAAAAAAAAAAGGCAACGCTGTAAATTTGGCATGCTCTGAGTCAGCATGAAAGCGAAGCCATGAAACAAAAATGACTCCTCTTCACACCACAACCTTTTCCACAAGCTCTGCGCTGCCCAGAGATTTGTCTTCTATCAGATGTCTGTAATAGGTGCAATAATATAAAAAGATGAACAATATAAATTTCAATTATGAGCCTTTCAGAGTTTCACACAAGCTGCGCAGTGAACCAGACACCATTGTACCATACAGCACAATGCATTTTGTCTTGTAAACAATGGACAAATCATCTGTCTATCTATAGAATCTTATCTGTCTGCCTGTCTGTCTATTTCTCTGCAGTCAATGCCATAGTGCCACATCTTGTTGTGATGACAAAGAGAATATGGACGCAATCTCTGGGCAATTGGCAGTGACTCACAAGTCTTCATTTATAGGCAGTTCAGATAGTTGCCTTTTTCAGTTGTCATTTTTGTTATTACTGCATTCGCTTTAACTTAAGGGGTAAAGACAACTTTAATTGATTGCTAACCCGAGGTGGTCCACCTGTTATAATATTGTATTTTGTGAATAGACTTGGGATTGGGGAATATAGACATACTTGTTACATTATGGTAACTGCAGTAAAAGTATACAGTGGATATTAAGTGGAAAATGTGAATGTTTACAAGCAAGCTAGGATATTCATTGATGTGAAACTACAACATCAGATGTTTGCCATACATTATGGCTTTTTTATGACAGTGACAGCGTAATGTTAAATAAAGCTAAACACAGGTTTGTTTAGACAGATAGCAAAGTGGATTTCGTTCCAAACAGCTACCAACTTTGCTCACGTTAGCTGTAAGCTAACTAGCAAGCAATGGGCGCACTATGTGCGAGTGAGTGTAGACATGCGGAAACATGTTTTCAGTAGGTGGCCTGCACTGGCACCCGATACGACTGTTATCGCTTGCTATAAGCATCACAGATGTGGGTTATCAGGGGCCTATTATGACTACTACGTTGTAACAGTGAAAATTAAACTTAAAAGCAACACATTCTTACATGTAAGACTGCATGAAACATAACGTTTTGAACACAAACAAAACAGCTTTTTTAGGTTTAGGCAATAAAACTGCAACTTCATTAGATTTAGGCAACAAAAATATGTATACTTTCTTTCTGTGCTCGACCATGTGAAGAAATGACAAAAACTACTATTGGGTGTATCAGGGCCCTAGTGACCCACATCTATGGGGCTTATAACCACTGATAACGCCCCAGTCAATGACCTGACAGTGTAATTGGCTGGCCCTGAATATTTGTATGTACGCGACAGGATACACACGTGCTTAATGTACAATTTTTTTAATTCTAAATAACTAACAGATTTTATGTAGTACATTTTGTATGGTTAAATGTGAAACTTATAATATGCAGCACTGCAGCATAGTGGCTCTAAAGCAATGTTGGTCAGCAACAACCGACTGGCCGCTATAAGCCACACGCGAAGCACGAAGCAGTACTAACAAATGAAAACTGTATTAAATTGTTTTATGCATACAAATTCATTGCAGGATAATCCGTACTTAGTGTATATTTGAAGCTCCATTACCAGCTTGTTACAAACCATACCACGGTAACCGTAAAAAATAGCATCGGCACCGCAAATCACATCCATTTCATAAGCAGAGTTTCAGAGCATTTGTAATACCAGTTGTGCTTTACAGCTTTGATGTTACGTGCACAAAATTGATTTTCTTTTTTTCAATGAACTGTAATGCAAAAGAGGATATAAGTGAGTAGACACTGATACATTCCGGGGATTTTCTATGAAAATATCAGTTAACTCTGATTCCTGCTGTGACCACCTTTTTGCCCAATCTATAATTAAACTCAAACTTAAAAGCAAAGTGCTTTGCAAACGACCCAAGGGTGATGCTGTCTTTTTGTTGCACTTTAAGTGGGCATTTATTAATACATGGCTGTGTTTTCACAGTTTTCAAAACACATTTTTATGAAAGTCTTTTAACTTCAAGACACACTTCCTCCTAAAAGGCTCAGGGATAAAGAAAGGCCCCATGCTTATTGTATGAGAGAGACTTCTTGTTTAATTAGAGAACTTGCCTTTATTTATTTACAAGGCTTTCAAGGGAGCATTTTCTGCAGTACATGATTTCCGCTGGAAGAGATCTGTAATTAAAAATATGTATCACACCTCTTTCTGTAAAATTATAAAGAGCAGTTGAGGGCCCCCACCAACTACAACTTTGGTTAAGACACTTCAAATGCATGCTTGCGTGCTTCAGGTACCTGTGACAGAGAGGATAGACTTAGAGCTTACAAGTCTGTATTGCTCCTCATCTACCTGGGTCTTCAGGACATTTCCGTTGTGAAATAATCTTGATCTAATTGCTAGTCACGGTGGGGGATTCCTTTTTGTTCACCTAAAATAAGATGAGCTCAAAAAAGGTTAAATCTTACAAGTTATTGGCGCGCTTTCTCACCTTGTTAGAAGACAGACAAAGGAAGTGGATCAAATTCTAAGGAAGGTGAGTCAGAGGCTCACATACTGTGATTGATGAATGGTAAAGGTCGAGCTTGCTCCTACTTCTTTTCCCTGACATGGTTTTTAGAAAATTCTGCAGGAAAAACGTGAAGCCGCTGTTGAAGAAAAGCCTTAAAATCCCCTTTTATATCTCCTCTTACGCTGCTTGGGAGATTCTATCGTTCTTGCCATTTGAGATGGCTAGACATGACAATTACAAATCTTGAAAAAGGACTCTATAACCAAAACCTTGCAGAATAAAGTAGTAAATATAGTAGTATATGGAAATCTCAGTGCCTTGGCTAACGTTATCCAACAGAGACAAAAAGACAGTTGTTTATTTATAAATAGGGAATAGAGAGATGTTTGACAAAATTACCAAAATATGGTCTCAACCTAGTTTGTATCTAACTATTCCTGAGTACTGTATTATGATGATGATGCACTTCAAATCCTTTAAACAAAGAAATAACTTCCATTTGTCTGCATGCATGGGGCATACCTACTTACACATACAGTCCATCCCATTGCAGCCTTTCTCTTATTGTTTTTGCATATAAGTCCATTATTCATTTGACTTTGAAGTCATTGACCATTCTGCAGTGGCTGTTTTGTTTTAAACATGGACAAATAATAAATACTGTATGAGTATGAGTAAGTTATTTGAGGTGAGACAGTTGTTAGCCCTTTGTGTGGCCCTGAGGTAAACATTGTGTACATCATGTCAAGTTTGGTGCTTTGGTACATAAATCTGTACAGTCATTTGCATAGCTGTGTAGCAGTTATCTGTGCAGTGAAATATGATGGCTTGTTTCTTTAGGTGATAGTGGAAAATAACCACAGACAACTATTTGATCAGCCTGTGAAAGTGTCTTCATATAATAGATTTTATTCTTATGTTTTCTGTGTGCTTTGCATTGGCGGTGTCACAATTTGATTTGACTTTCGATTTTAAGGTCACAATTCGATTTGATTTTCGATTTAAAAATGCCATGGTTAGACTACGGAGCCTTGAGTCATAAAGATCAACAGATCATTGGTTTTTGCCATGACAACTGTCTTTTACACTTTCAAATTCTTCTTTCAAAAGAGAATTGACCTTGCTTTTTATTTAGAACGTGTTTCAAAACTTAAGCGGAGTCTGTGTGCGTTGAGAGATGGCACTCGGCAGCCTGCTAGCATATTGCTACCAAAATCAGCTGCTCTGATTCAATAATGTTGAGCTGAAAAAAAACGTGCATATATATAGGCTTAAATTCAACCGTGGTGTTGTTCTTTCGGGAAATGCAGTGACTTAATGTTAAGACAAGAAGACCTATGATGAGTAAGGAAAAGTAACTAACTAACTAAAGTCATAGGCATATGCAGGAAGTGCCCTGAGTATAGTGGTGACAGGGACGGCCCACATTTCCCATCATGCCCGCCTAGTCCCGAGTGCTGGACTGAGTATTTTAAATTGGCTGTTTTATGTTCCAAAATTCAAATGTTACTTTTGTTAGTGTTTGTCGGTAATGGTGATTTTTGTGTGGGTTTATAGTTTTAACCATTCGTGAGGTGGCTGTTACATTTCTTGAGTACAGCAGTATATTTACTTATGACACGTTAGTAGGCTGGGGCAGAAAAAAAAAATAAAAAATCGGCGATCCTGCTTTTTATTTCAGTGGTCGAGACCAGAAGCTAATTTCGATCGATTAATGATTTAGAATCGAAATTGTGACACCCCTATGCATTTTAGTGTAAGGACATATCTGCTGCTAGATTATTCTCCCCAAGCCCAATGTTTTGATCTGAGACCTCTAAGTACATATTGTCTTTAAACTTATTTTAAGACCTTATCCTAAAGCTGTCGCTGGGGAGGTCGCAAACAGAGTGTAACTTTTGTTTTTGGTGACATTTCCAATGGGGGAAAACACTGGAGAAAAAAATAAATATGGCTATTGTATTTTTTGTATTATAGTGGTCAAGCTTGAGTAATGACTGTTAAAGTAACCTAAAGATGTGTTTTTCAAACAGGCTTTGAAAGTTAATCTGGATTTAGCACTGCTTGTACATTTCTTGTCCTCTTCTTTGAGATCAAGCATTTCTTTTATTCTTGTTCATTTATCTTCAGAATCTCTGCTTCCTTCAGTACCTCTATCATCTTACCTGCACCTGTGTATGTGACAGTCGCACAGGGAGTGTATCACACTTGTTTCTCTTATCAAACATTAATGCTGTTCAGTCAACAGAGTCTCACAAGTCTTGTTTATTCTTGGTCCAAACGTCATTGTTTTATATTTCAAGGCAAACTGTCCAATCGTGTCTGTATTGGGAAGTATAATTCTGACATATAATAGGATTTTGTGATCATTTTTTTTTCATCATTTTCAATCCATGATTGAGATTACTTCCAGACTGTTGGTTGGCATCCAGCTACAATCACAGGTATGCATATTTGCTACCTCTATTATCACTACCAAATAACAACGTTTGCCGCAAACACCATGAATGACAGTTCATTACAAATACATTTTGTACATATGCAGGATATTTCATATCAACATGCCCCGTCATCGGGGAAAGGCTCTTCTTTAGAGGTTTGCAATGCATAACGCACTCACACTGGCAGAACCTCTGTGGGAGTGTGGGTTCAACAAACTGATGTAGGAATAACACACCAATCATAAGTGGCTAATGAGAGAGTTCCACACCGAGGCCATGTCCAAATGGAATCTGTGCTCATCCAAAAACAGGCCTCCGGAAATTTGCTTATTTGCTTAAACTTAGCTTATTTACAAGTAACAAAGCCCCTTTACAACTGCAAATAAAAGCAGCAAAACCTGGTGAGCATAAGGGAAGACATGAAAGCAAAGCAAGGAATATCAAAGTAAAACAATAAAGGGAGGCAAGGAAATAAGGAGTGTTCCCTGGCTAATGCATACAAACAAATAGATCTTAAAGGTGCTCAATATGGAATTCAGAGCATATCTATTGCTGCCACATGGCTCTTAACATCTTTACATTGCAAACTGTTGTTTGCTGCTATAATAATACTCTGAATCCCATATATAGAACCTTTAAAATATACTATATTTAACATGTTTTCAATGATGTTGATATTTTCTATCATGTCAGTTAAAGGACCAATATGTAATATATTTACTGTAATAATAAATCATAAGATGACCATGATATGTCATCAGAGATTAAGGAAACATGCTAAGTTGAAATACTGTCTTCTCCAGCAACAATGCTACAGCCAAATGTTCTACTACTAAATTTCCATTCCGGTCCGGACTGTATTTTTTCATTTTGGATCTGTGTGATCCCGCCCACCGCCCATTAGGACACCCCGTTGCCACATATGAAACAAATTGGCATACAAACAGCCTTCTGCAGCTAGCAAACACACTGAATCAACAGAGATAACATAACATTAGATTCTACATGACCTGAAAAGCCTCGCCACGTCTCTCTGTGGTCCATGTGCAGCTGGGTTATCAAGGCAGCGAGTACTTGATACACACAGCAGGTGAAGTGGTTCCAACTACTACTGCTAGCCAGAGGCCGGCCGTGTCTAGAAGGTAACCCTTAAATTGCGAAAGCATGCGCTAGCTACTATCAGTCACACTGGAGGAGCGGACGGGCCGCGGCTCCAATGTTTTGAATTTGGACATGCCTTTACCCATTTGAAACGCTAGCTGTCAGTTCTACATATTGTTCTTTTAATGCACAGCATGTATAATGAGCTAGTCTGGACTAATCAGTTTGAGACTGCTGCTGCTGTGGTGTAGAATTTGAATTAATGATCAGAGCTTGCATATTAAAACCTTATATTAATCCACTCAAGTTATGTAGCAATGCCTATACAGAGCTCTTTGTGTGTATATAACACTTCTATACATCGCCCATGATGTTCCCTACATTACCTACTCAATGATTCAATGATTCCTTGATCCCAGAAATTCCATCTTTACTATAATTCACAGAACAAAGTAAAACTCCATGTTTCATTCTTAATGAAACACTCTGGGCTCAGTTACTGGCCCTTGCCTCAGCAATACATCATGT
Source organism: Sebastiscus albofasciatus (assembly GCA_916701655.1). Taxonomy (NCBI): domain Eukaryota; kingdom Metazoa; phylum Chordata; class Actinopteri; order Perciformes; family Sebastidae; genus Sebastiscus; species Sebastiscus albofasciatus. The sequence goes on from CAKAOI010050422.1 coordinate 14,388, forward strand.
TAACTGGAGAATGAAGGAAGAATAATGGTTATGCCTGTTGCTGCCACAAATCTGGGGATTCATCAGTGAAAGCCAAGATGAATAGGTTGCCTCACCTGACTTCAAATTTCACTGTGATGGAGATACTTTTATCCACTGGCCTTCTTTTAAAATGAGAGCTGCTTTGTATTTTTAACTCATCCCTGCGAGCCATGTGCAACCTAACAACCCTGTTACTTACATAAAGTTCTTAAAGTGTGTCAGGAAATATGCAGAAAATCTATTCACATCCACACTTGAGCTAAGCAGGTGCTTAACTCAGATATTTGACAGAGCTCTCTGATATCAGTTGTTCATGTCCTATGGTAATCTTTTTTGTTTATTTGGCTTAGCAGTGGGGGTTTTAGAGGGGATTTTTAAAGACACCTTTGATCCTCAGGATCCGTAGTGGTTTTCATCTACCCAACATGAATATTGGCCTCTGCATGAAAGTGCATGAACGTGTGCTTTGCATATTTATTTGTTCAAATATTTAGTTGCATTTTGTCAAATTCAATAGATTTCAATGTCACCTTCTTACTGCATATATGTGACTATTCTTTAGTTAGTGAGAAATGCTTTCGTAATATGTTGTTTAGTCTTTATTCAGTTAAAGCTGCAGTGGGTAGAAATAAAGTAAATATGATTTAAAAAAAGTTATTTTTAAGAAATGGTCATTTGACAGTAGTGCATGAAACAGGTAATCTGAAAAAAATCATATGCCTCTTTGTCCTCCGGTGTCCTCCGATGTTCCTAATGGCATCTGCAAGATTTCACAGACTGGAGGAAAACAACCAATCAGAGCCGTGCTGGAGCCTGCTGTCTATATGAGCAGCTGTCAATCACTCGTGAACTTCGATCAAACGGTCAAACTAGGCAGCGCTGATCAAATATTAATCTTTATTCTGTTACTGTAACGCCTATTTCTCACTTCAGATGTACAGAAACATCTTGTAGTGTACTGTTTAGCTCTAAAATGAGAGTTTGTGACCCGGCAGCTATGTTGAAATAAGTTGAAGAAATACCAAGCACCGCCCACCAGCCAGAGCACAGCCAATAGGAACGCTCTCTCTGAAATGACCTGCAGAAGTCTAGTTATATCTCACTTGAATTCTCACTTGAATTACAAATATGCTGAAAGGTTATTATGGAATTTATGCCCAATGATGCCAAAAGCATTCTGCCTACTGAAGGTTTAAGCGTCAACTATCAGCCCACTGGTAGTGTTTGACTATTTCACAGTAAATGCATCCATTTGCCCATTTACCACTGCTCTACCTAGGCAAGGGTTCATTAGTGATAACCCAATGTAGTTTGACATCTGTTGAGTACAATTCAGCATCATAATGTATGTCATTAGGGGCCCTAACAGTAGGCAGGTCTTCGCCCTATTGACATCAAAATAAATTATTTTAAATTTAAACACTGATGATACAATTGGTGTTTTTTATCAGCTGGCAAAGTCAAACGCCTCTAAAAAAGTATTTACAAAAGCACACACATCCCGACAATAAATACTAGGTGCTGGAGAGAAAAAACATGCAAAAGAAGGAAAAATGGAGTCTGCACACTAGATTCTGCTCCCTTGAACATTTAATTGATTGCCGCCGATGACGTTTGCAGCAACTACGTCATCAGCGGTAATCAATTAAATGTTCATGGGAGCAAAGTCAAACACCGCTGACATCACAAGATGTGGTATAATACTGTTGTATAGTATGTTTCAAAATTCCAGCCTATAAGGAGCAATTCTGTAACACTGTTGCAATTATACTCTTTAAATAAAATAATATTATTACTTTCACAATGGTAGAATTCAATTATTATATTTGGCAGGTGTTCATATTTTCTTATCACTGACTAAACATTCAAAACCTTAAAACCAAAAGTGATGAAGCTTTATTGAGCCTTATATATAATACGATAACCCAATGATTATTAAGGCTCTCATTATGGGATATAAATAGTACTATAGTATAGGGATATAATCCTACAGTTCTTTTGTGCGTACAAAGTCTGAATTCCCCTGTCCTTATGTCAGATTCTTCAATTTCTCTTATCTTTTAGGCCACTGTAACTCTGCTTTTACGGTATTTCCCTCATATTACGAGAAACAAAGGGACTGAAAGGTCTTGATGTAGCTTTAATGTTGCCTTTGCGACAAATTTCACAAAAATCACTTTTACATGCTCATTTTCGGGGAATCAAAACGACTGTCACGCTGTTTTCTTCTCCTCTCCTTGACTTCACGCTCGTGTTCATTGCAATTAAGACGAGAACACTCAGGCGTATAGATGAGGGGACTAAATATTTAATTAATATGATGGGACATATACACACTTTGGGTGCCTGCTGATGAGTTTGTTTATTAAATACTGCAGTTTAATTCAGAGAGTTGAAAGGCCTCATTTGGATTTGAATTAACAGTCTAGGACATGGCAAGAAAGAGCGATGAGAATGCTTTCTGTCTTTGCCTTTTACTGTTCAGATGCCATTTTAGAAAGGACAAGTTTGTTTTAAGGAGTGCTCTGTCATTTGCTTGCTCTAAAATATGAATGCATAAGATTTCGGTCTGAGTTGAACAATAATTGATGTCATTTTCTGACATGCACCACAGCCATTGCATGTCTCCTTAATGTCATCAAATCGTGATTGCATTCTATCACAACAAGCAGCCCAGTTTGGCCTACAACACAGGAGTTAACTTTTACTGAAGGTACGCTAAAAAAATAGATGAATAATAATGTAATTCTTGATCACACAAACCAATATTAAAAATCATAATTGCATGCATTTTTGTTAGGCTAAAGTACAAGAAAGCAATGATGATACACAAAAAGAAACAACAATAGTTTTGAAGCACAGTAATGTAACATGGACAGCAATCAATGTGGGAGCGTTCCAGAGCTGAAAACCCTGCAGATAAACACAATAAGACAGGCTGATGCACACTGATGGGATTACTCTGTTGTCGCCATGGTGAACATGGCCTTGTTAGATGTGACCTTCTCTTGGGCCAGAACATAGGCCTTCCCATAGATAGATTGTAAAACACCGCCGTGTGCTACTTAGTTTTGAGTATGTCGTTATATTTTTTAACAATTTGCCGGTTATAATGCTGTGGTAATAAAAGAATTAAGGGGTTTAACACGGTGGGTCACACATGGTGGAGGTGCTTGTGGTCAACTAAAATGTAGTGGTATTTTCTCCCAGAAGCAAAAGGAAGCCAGAACAGCTCTGAGATAAACCTCATTTCTTTTTGTCAGGTAACAGAAGAGTTTTTGAAACAACAGTAGCATTTGATCAGTTAGAGGGAATTGTGTGTGACAATGGGAAGCCAGGTACAATTACTAAGTATCAACCAGTCAGATTTGGCCTTTGTCCTTCCTCTGGGACTCTGTGAATAGTCAGGCTTTCTATTTTAGTCTGTTGCAACCATGTCAAACTTCTGTTTTGGCTAGTCTGAAAAATGACTGTGAAATTGATTCTTTTGGTTTGCTTTCTATTTAATCTAGTTCAGTTTTCGGTTTGGTTTTTAAAGCGGACCAAATAAAAATAATAATTCTCTGAGGGGCATGTACGAAGGAACAAATTGATATTTTTCATCTCGAGTGCTGCTGCTTCTTTGCCGGCAATCGCGCACTTTGAAATATTGCATTCAAAGTTTTTCCTTTGACTCGTCACTGATCTACTATAGGCACGAATCCCTTCTCCAGTTTATCTGGAATGACTTTATAAACATCACTAGTTTTGTGGGCTTTATTTAGCATATTCTGTATGTTCTCTTCGGCCCAGATGTCAAGCAAACATTGGACTTTTGCAGAAATCCAAGTCAGTCCTCTCCCGTTCGTGTTAACCTGTCGTTTACCTGTGTCTATCTCAACAAATGCCCGCGAAGGCAGCCCGTAATCCCCTGCATTTTGATTTGCTTGAAAATGGTCTAAGACCACGTCTTGCAAGCGGTCTCGGACCGGTTGTTTTGGTCCAAACCAGAGCACGATTACTGCTAAATGTTGACTTGTGAAAGGGCCCTTAAAGTATAGATAACTTCAAGTAGAGTTCAGCTCCGACACCTGAACTTTAGACAGCCTACGGTCTTGCTCATGTGTGGGTTTCTTTGTTCAATATGCATATTTGTTCAGGAGCTCTAAGGAATCCAGTGCAGTCAGTTATTATTTCTGCCCGTCCTGTGTTGGACGGGTGACTTATGCAGACTGTTTTCCTGCCTCCAATACAATGTGTTTGATGCCTTACACAAATTTGTGATTTGCACATAAGCGTTTAGATTTTAACCAACTCTGTTCACCCTGTGTGCATTTTGATACATTCAATTACAGCCAATGAAACAGACAGTATTGCCTACTACCTTGCAGCAGAAGCATTATCTTTACAGCCTCACAATAAAATGACATGGATGGAGATCACGAAGCAGGTGAAAGCGGTTAGATCCTGCAGAGAACAGTGTTCTCACGAAGTTAAAAGAAAGCAGTTTGAGTCAGAACTTTTCACTTAAAAGCAAGGTTGCAGCCAAGAAAAAGAACGGCAAGGCCCCAGGAGGAGGCTGCCAGTATGCTCCCCCACACCAAGCACATCGGTGCTCTCATTAAAGATGTGTCGTCTCTGGCACCATTCTAGATGAGAGCACGAACACCATGCCGCGTCTCTGGAGCCCGTATTATTTTGGACTACAGAATTTTGGTCTTTTTGAAAAATCTGCAATTACAGAATACACAGAGCATTCACAAGTTAGTAATTGAATTGTCATTTAAATAAACTAAACTAGGGAACTAAATTCAAGATTTCCGAGGAGTTTATTTCTGAAGATGTTACGATGCCATTGTAGGAAGCTGACAGTTGATGAGGTTATATTATTCGTAATCCTTCCAGCTACTCTACGTCATACTAGTCTATAATGCTCAACGACTGGGACTAAGGTTTACTGAGTAGGAAAGTAAACATAGCCGCTGATGCTTTGTCGTTCATGCTTGGGTTAAGAGTTTAATTCTGTCTGAGATTAAAGTTTAAAGAAGTAGAAATGAAACATCAGTAAGCTCGCTAAGTAAAGGCCCCTATGGTCCATTAAGACATCATTGGCTGCCACTCCTGATTTTCGAGTTTTTAAAAGCTCCATTACATTAAGAGATGAGATGAGTTTTGATATGAACATTATAACAAATGACTCCATAATATAAAAGGGTGGATAACTCTACCAAACCCACTGAGAATTGACACCAAACTATGCAGTTTTACATAACTCTGAGCTTTATACAACTTGAACAATATATATTTCAATGATATGTCTTTTCGATAACCTAACCTAATTTTCCAACATTTGTTTTTCTTTTTTTTAATTTAAAAAACTCTTAAACTCAAAAATCCTCCTCCCTGTTCAATGAACTGGGTGTTTTTCCGCAACACCTAACCCTTCGCATAAATTGCTTTGCAGCAGTGATTGATTCAATGTAGACCGTCAGATATGCTCTATTTCCACACGGTGCTGATTTGCTGAACAGTCACTTGTGTTTAGCAGTGTACAGCAAATTGCGAGATTGAAACAAGCAGTCTGCCTTCATGCATGTTTGTTATTTTCTTCCTCCTCCACTGTGTCTTATTTGTCAGTTTTGTGGCCTTTCGGACAATCTCATATGGTGTAAGCTTTCGTCTTTTATTGCCCTTAGTAGGGTAATAAAGAGTCAGTAATTATGCAATATTAGAGCTAGGGTTGGTAATGTTTTGATGTTCAAAAACATTTATTTGTTATATTTGTTAAAATTCTCATTAATCCTGACAGCTATCAATAAATCCAAAAAAAAAAAAATCTGTTATCTGTGGCTGAATAAGCCCGTCCAATCATTTCAGTCATCGAATATAATGATTGGATGGGCTACCTACCTACTAGACCTACCTACCTGCCTGCCTACCTGTGCTGCCCGTGCACACATTGCGTGTCAATAATCTTCCACAATATGCTAGCTTGACAGCTGTGAGTACTAACAATAGCCAGTGTTTTTACATTCATTATGATAAGTTTACGTCCATAATGATAATTGTGGGGGAGTGGCTTTGGAGGGAGGCTTGAAGGGTAGGACTGTCAGTGTTGCCGACTTGGTGCCTTTCTCGCTAGATTTAGAGACGTTTGGAGTTAGTGCTGCTAGCTACTTTCATTGGAAAAGAGTCGGTAACACTGAGCTCAGTTTTTCAGTTGGATCATTTTTAAAATCTAGTGTACGCTTGCTAGTTGCTCAACATTACCAACCCTAGCTTTAATTTAAGTTGGGTTATTTGAAACCTCTAAATTATTTAAGGTTCTTAGGTTTATTTTCTTCTTTTTTTGAAAACGTGACCTGGAGGTTGATTTTCTGATTCTGTGGATTTTCATTCAAAAGTCATGTAGTATCAAGCAAGCAGCTGTAAAGAAATGCTTGGTTTCTTGTTGCTGAGGCAACCGGTCTAAGGCAATACAGCGAGCTTTAGTTGGTTCGTTGGTTCTTTCGTTGGTTCTTTTGTTGGTTCTTCCATTGGTTCTTTCTTTCTTTCTTTCTTTCTTTCTTTATTTCTTTCTCTCATTTTTTCTTTCTCTCTTTCTCTCTTTCTTTCTCTCTTTCTCTCTCTCACTTTGCACTGGGGTCAAACAGAAGATTGTATCAGCATGCTGCATGGCACAGAGGATTTGGACACTATTTGATTCAGGAGACTGCTAGGATCAATTTCAACCTGGCCGGCTCACTGCTTGGGTAGCTTCTGTGGCTGCCAGTTCAGGGCTCTGACCTGGATTACAATGCTCAATCAATGGGACACAGGAATTTTACCCAAAGCAAGCCAGAGATAGAAACTTGGTCCTTTGGCAGACACACCCTTGCTTTCTGTTGCTCTCATCTGACTCATTTTTCACTGCCACTTTCTAATTCCAAATCTCTCCAGTTCTTCCAAGCGTGTTTGTCTAATTCCCCTGTGACATCTGATGGTGGAAGTACACATACATCAGAATGGATATAGATTCCCACACTGTCTTGAGAGTCGATATTAAGAGTTGATATTAAGTCTCAGTATGGCTGCATTAAGCGCTATATAAAAAGCAAGTCCATTAACAGTAGCAACACGGAGCAGTTTGAATCCTCAAACTATATGTCAGTATGACAGAATTTGTTGTTTGGTCCATTACCAGAGATAATATAATCAATTTTGCAATACATAGTAATCCTCCATTTCTCTCCCTCTCTCCTTATGTTCTGCTGTGCATCCTGATTACCCTCCATTGGTTTCTTCTATAGGTAAGTCAGTGCACTATCCATATATCTATCTGTCTGTTTGTCTGTCTCTGTGTGTCTATTGATCATCTGAGCAGTGATACAAGGTTGATGTAAATGGATTTGATAACCCTCTTTTTACCTTGAACCGGAGTTATCGGGGGTTATTGACACAATGCAGTGCAGTTTGTTAGTATTTGTGTCCTTATTCATTTCTTCTACACGTGTGGAATAGGGTAGAGTGAGTTCCTTGCAGCCAGTCCCGGCGGCATGGATGGGCATTGGGCGGCCGTCAGTGCTTAACCCTGTTTTGAGTGTAGCCCCATAGGTAATTTTCTATGTCAGCATTATATAAGTCATTATATCATATGTTATTCGTATCACTCTGCTGGTCTGAAATCACATACACATCTTGGCAGCGCCCCATAGCCCTCCATTTCCAAAGCTTGCACCCAGGTGGGCTGCATTTTCACTGACCTGCTAAATATATGAAGTGTTAATGACTTCACCTATGTTGTTTCCGGATCAGTGGAAATTCAGCTCGATGTGCATATGCTACGTGTAGATAGGGAGGATGTGCTTATCATTGTATAATCAGCATGATCAATACAGTCGCGTGCCAGCGGCGCCTATTGTGTTTACATCGGGCACGATCACGGAAATCGAAATGCCTGCCCACGGATTTATGTCTGCCGCCAGGACTGCTTGCAGCTTAAGTAAAGTAAGGAAGTGACTGATATGGCCGTAACATTGTTAAAGTGGCTTTGGTAGCTAATTAATTTGAAGGTAGTGTTGCAATTCATTGATTAGTTTCTGTCCCTTTAATCTGCAGTTTGGCAAATACAATAACTGTATGAAAGTTGGCACAGTGGAGGAAATCCGAATGGAATCGTAATACAACGGACCATTTCAGACAGAAACATTCCCGTTCTAATTTGCTATTATTGCAAATACAGTTGCCCTCGGCGTAATAGCTCCATTCAAATCAGCTGTCCTGCCCATTTAGGAAGTTATAATTGGTAAGGCAAACACAAACCCCAGCAGTGTGATTACAGTAAAAGGACCCTGGTGAAACACTGTTAGTCAGGGTTATCTTCTGTATTCATTAGACAACATTCTGGATGACTGAAGTATGTTCAAATGCTATAGGTGTATGAACAGTAGTTCATGAATCTGCTTGCTAGCAGCTTCAAACCAATGAATATCAGTTAGCTAATGTAACTCTTAAAGAATGAGTATGGTAATGTGTGTGTGTGGGTGTGGGTGATTGGTCAACAGTCATAGATAAGTGATCACTTTGCTCATTGGTCTGTAGAGATACATGTGCACCGATATCGTAGTCTAAATTTTAACTTAACTTTGACTGTTGTGACATTATTCAGATCAACCGACTGATATTCGGTGTGTTTTGGTATCAAAGTAGAGTTCAATTTAACATGTCAGACATGAAGTTGAATTGAGTTTTGTGACATTGCAGGGAGATGGTCTTTATAGGCAATATGTTTCAGTTTCCTGCATCATGCTCCTCGTGTTACAGTAACATAAAGAGTGTCAAACATGTAAGGGCATGACTGCACTTGTGTGTGCCATAATACATTTCACTGCTGCCACACACCATCATGAGCTCTGCGAGCCATGCCACTCACACATCGGGTCTCTGTAGGAGATCAGAGGGTTCAGGTAGTGTTGAGTGCATGCGGATGGATGGGTGCTTTGAGGCAGACAGCCATGCTTTATGGCTTCTTGGTTTTGGAGTGGCAGTGTCTGAGTCAAGTGTGTCGGCACAACAATGATCAGTCGAAGCCGCTGACGCAACCCTTGACAGCAGACGCGCTTGTGCACATGTACATGTATGCGCACAACACAAAGACAAATAAAACCTACCTTGTCAATAGCTGACTAAAAAACAACCATGTCAAGTCAGGTGAAATGAATGCAGCAAAGGACTTGGAATTAAGTCAGGAAAACTATGCGGATGAATGATGAACACAGGTGTGTAATATGCACACAAAAAGACAGACAAAGAAAGGGAGTCAGAGTGATGTTGTCGTTTTCCAATCCCATTCAGGTACTGCCAAAAAAATAAGCACTTCAAGGCAGCCAAAGCTCAGAGTGTTGCAGGTGCTTTCTTATATACTGTTAAACTTTCCCATCACATATCTCTTCCCTTTAAATAGGACAGAGGAGAAAGAAAGCAACAGAAGGATAGGGAGGTTCAAGGACAGAAAGGGGAAATGTGATTGATCTAAAGGGAGATGTGTCTGGCCAGGCTCTCGACTATACCCCCCCCCACCAACCCTGTTACAGCCCATAGATCCAGCCGTCCTACCTAAGTCAGGGTGATGGAGGACCTTGTCTGCCTCTGTGCTGCAGTGAGAAAAGAGAGGGGGAGAGGGCAATTGTACAGGCAGTTCTGGACAAGTCTGGGAGTGGGCCGGCACAGACAGTAACCTAACACAGTTGAGGTTTCAGGGCCAACTCTCTCTCTGATAATATCAGATTTCTACTTCGTATTAAAACACTTTACATAAAGAGGGGCTGTAAGTGCAAATATCATTGAAGTAAGAATCCCAAGATATTAACATATGTATGCCAGGAAAGGCAGTATGTATGTAAATGAAAAGGTAGCTTATGATTTAGTCTAAATGTGGTACACTGAATACCGAGCTTCATATTCAAGTCATTGGGGTTAAAGCTATACACTGAAAAATGCAAATCGTAAAATAATTGCTTCAATTGGTAACAATCAAATTAATTATTATAGAATAACTAAATATCTTTCAAATTGAGTTTTTCCCAATTGAAGTAATTATGGAAGGTCGTGCATCGCCCTGAAGGGGTTTGACCTGCTAGCTGTACATTAGCTCGTTTATTACATGGCCACTCACTTAAGAATTCAATAATTTGACACAAAATCGGTCTGCCAGAGTCCGACATCAGGACTCAGTCCATAGCAACGGTCTGTTATAAAGAAATAAGTATAAGTCTCTTCGCTCTGACCTTAAAACTGAGCCCGCTACAACCTCCGGAAGTTATCAACATGTTAACATTCACAGCCCTACTCTTTATACATGTGTCTTTTGACTTGTGTAATATCTAATATCCCAGTGTATGTGTATATTTGTATACATATTTATCTTCAAAGCAATGCAACTAATAAGCATATCATCATTTCACCCTTTAATGAACACGCCTGCTCTATCTAGCCTACGCTGTAATAGTAGACTAAGCTCACCAATCCATTTTTTATTTTTCTGGCAGCAGAAACACATGAAATATGGCCTAAATGGTCTGCCCTCCCACCACCAGCTATACATCTTGGGGATTCAAGCAGAATCATTTTCTGCCAGAGCAAGGGCGGATGTAGCTACGAGTGGGAGTGGATGAGCAGCGTTGGGAGAATGTGCTCTTGGGGCTGCAGTGGGGGTATGTCACTTAACTCATTTAGTTCCTCTCTCACAATGAATACGGACATTTTGCTCTTCATGGGGTAAGACTCCATTGTGATGTCCGAGACCCCCCCCGGGTGACTTTGTAAGTGGAGTGCTTTACCATGCGAGTGATTAGCAGGAGAAGGTGTTCTGAGATTTCATGGCTGCCAGTTGAAACAAAGGGACAGAGAGGAGGGGGCCCAAAGAGAAGCCATGATGGCCGAGGAACAATAATTAGGCAAGTAAGAAAAGCGAATGAATGAATGAGTTGACATTGACATTGACAATGACATTCTCTGAAGTGTAGAAGGTCAGGGGAGGACAGTTTTCGAGAGGAGGTTCCTTGCTGGTGGATGATGGCTGTCTAAAGCAGAGAAGGGCACCTCCTTGTCGGGGTGAGAGGGTTTGATCTAGGCCTGGAACCGCTCCAGTGTGCCTTCTGGCCATCCCTGAGGGAAGCGGTACTCTGAAAGCTCCTGGCCAACCTGTGGACAACCTTGGCATCGATAATGAGCTTGGTGGGCCTGAACTTCTGCAGCAGACTGTAACCCAGGCAACAGGCTAGCCACCGCATGCTCCCTGAGATTGTTTACAAAATGACAAGTGGCTTAGGTGAGAGCCTGCAGCTAAATCAGATAGCGTAGGCCTCAGCCGAACTGACAGGGGCTTTATTTTATTCATCACCCATTTGTTTTGTTTTTTCCTTTTTTTTTTTTTTTTTTACGTTGGGTTCTTTGGGGCGTTTAAAGCAACACATTCAGAAATCATATAAAGGGGAGTTCGAGCCCTTTTTTTGTCTTTACTTATTGTTGTTTTTGCTATTTATTTCGCCCTAAAAACCATTATTACAAGCCCTTAATCCTTGACATCGCTCCTTAAAGCTTCAGTAGGCAGAACGTTTTTGGCATCATTGGGTAAAAATTCCATAATAACCTTTCAGCATATTGTAATGTGTTCTGAGAAATAACAAGACTTCAGCTCCTCCTCATGGCTCTGTTTTCAGGCTTTAAAAATGTCAATCACAGGTCATTTCAGAGAGAGAGCGTTCCTAGTAGTGAGCGTTCCTATTGGCTGGTGGGCGGTGCTTGGTATTTCCTCAACTGATCTCAACATGGCTGCCAGGTCACAAACTTTCTCATTTTACAGCTAAACAGTACACTACAAGATGTTTCTGAAAACATTTGAGGTGAGAAATAGGCATTAGAGTAACAGAATATTGATTCATATTTGATCAGCGCTGTCTAGTTTGACCGTTTGATTGGAGTTCGCAAGTGATTGACAGCTGCTCAGAGACAGCAGACTCCAGCTCGGCTCTGATTGGTTGACTTCCTCTGGTCTGTGAAATCTTGCAGATGCCATTAGGAGCACCGGAGGACACAGAGGCACATATTTTTTGTCAGATTACCTGTCTCATGCACTACAGTCAGGATATAGTGACCATTGTATAAAAATAACTTTTTAAAATAATATTTGCTCCATTTCTACCCACTGCAGCTTCAATGTTAGCTAGTTATGTTAGCTTAAATGTCATGCCAACGTTACCTTTGGCCACGCCACTCACGGAGCTGGCTGTGGCGGGAAGCTCGTAAATTTATGCCACACTCATTTAAACACGTCATTCATCTTGATGTGTCGCTGGTCTTTAAAGCAACTACCTCTGCGCATATTGAGTCACCGTTCACAATGTGTGAGATGCCTTCTGGAGGGGAGGGCTTGTTGTTTTTCATGTCATGCCCACCACATGTTAGCTAGACAGCTAATTACCAGTCGAGACCAACAGTGACAAACACACATGCACTCTAATTCTCTCTTTTCCCTCCTGATGAACAAGAAAGAAACTTATACAACCATGAGTTGAAAGAAAAAGAAAAAAATGAAGAGTGCGTTTGCAAAAAGCAGCAGTGCTACTATTCATAAATGTCAGTCCCAGTCTCTCTAAGAACGGTTGTATTCTGGAGCCGTGTACACTCGTGTTAAAAATAGTTGAGACTAAAATTATACAGCAGAATCAGGTGCAAAATTTACACATGTAACATGACCGAATGCTACATAATCTTCTATCAAATATGTTTGGATTCACCCATCGATATCAAACTCTTCTCTCATATCAACCCATGTGGGGAAACACATCCAGTGACACAAAATATCACAAAATTAGGTATAAATTTATAATCATACCACATGCTGTTGGACATTTTGTACTGGATTAGGTATGGTGGAATAAGCTTCAATAGCTGTTCAGAAAAAAAAGAAAGATATTTTGAAAAGTCTGCACACAAAAAGGAGAGTCATGTGCAATATATAGCACAGGAATAAACAATATTGTTTATTAATATAGGGCACTTCTCATTGGAAAGATGTCAAGGCCACCTGTCAGAATGAATAGTTTAAGATAGCTTCATTGTTAATGGAGAAGTAAAACATCTGGTACTGGCAAATTAGCACTTCAAACTGAAATATGACTTGCTGCCAATCGGTAGTCTGAATATAGGCTGCAGGTGTGCATTGTTTCACTCAGTTCATCAGTTCACAATTGTTTCTGTAGACTATTAACAAGACTGAAGTGAAAGGGGAAAGTACGAAGGGAAAGTAATGTCAAATAGCTCATAGCTGGTGTCTGCTTCACTGTGGTTTGGTAACTTCAATTTTAGAGCTCCTTTTTCATTATTTAGCTGTACTGCAGTGTTGGACCAGACATGTCCAGCCTTGCCAAGAAAGTGTTACCACTCGATGATACACACTGGTGGTAAAACACATCGGCATCTTGGTCATATTGTGAGCTGACATGTGCTGGCAGGTGGTGGAATTGGTGTGCAGCGATGGTTAGCACTCACTGGTTTGTCTGAGGATGGTGGGAACCCTGTTTCCACCAGAAGGCTTTTGGGAAAAGTGAGGAATAGCTTAAGTCTAACCCTTAACTCTGGGTTATTTCCAGCCTTACACAGCCTCAGTGATCGGGTGATGAAACTTTCAGAGCTAAAAATATACACCTTTCCTCTGCTAACGAGCCATGAATGATGTTTCTGGCATCAACACATGTTGCTAATTTGCACAGGTCCCTGCTGGTTCCAATAGCTTTAGGGCATCCTATCTTGTAGTATACACATCTCATCTGTCCATGCTTAATGGTGACTGCAAAGTTGTTTAAGAAAACAATGATATTTTTAAAGTGAAAGTGGCAATCCGTTCAATTTCAGTCCTGGTTTGGGGACACCCTATTTACTGGTGGTAACAGCAAATGTGGTTTAATACTACAGGTCAACGAATACTGGAGACAGCAAAACAAACTATTGTTTTAATAAAGAAGTCAGGAAATAATTCGCCTTTTTCCATCATTCTGTGAGCAACTGTGATCTGATTTTATGCTGCAAGGCATGAGTCTGCAAACAGCGAAAGTAAAAGTAGTTTGTTCCCTCACTGAGAAGTTAGAGGTGTGCAGCCTACCGCTCTTCATCTATGACTAAAATGTCTTGTATTATAGACACATTTCTGATCAATAACAGTCAGTGTGAAGCTCATTGACAAAATAATTGCATTTGCTGCGACTGCTTCATAATAATAGTCAACTCGCGTTACACTAGTTAAATGCTTTTAGTGTGAAGCTGCAGCAGTAGGAAATGTTCTGTTTGCATTAGCAGTGACTTAGTACATTCTTATATATTGATAAGAAGTGAAAGTCAATTATACGATCCATTGCAACGCCAGCGCCAAGCAGCAGACCATCCAATTGGTATTGCTAACATGTTGGGAAGGAGGCTAAATAACGCTCCAAAGCTTTACTTAAGGTTAGGGCGAGATTGTGGTTTTGGTTAAATGTTAATACACATATTATCTCACGCTTCAAATTACTGTGGACTTTTTCAGTATAAAACCAAGACCATAATATTTCCCTTACCTTAACTAAAGAGCTGTGAGTGCTTTTTAAAAACACCCATTAAAGTTTGATAATGTTGTAGTTGTTACGAGCGGATATTGTATAGCAAAACTGGATATGTTGGCAGAAAACAAATTAAATTTCCAATTAACCTTTCACCCCGACAACATTTTTGCGACTTGCCAGATACGTTAATTAACAATATTTCCTCTACCAGAAAACATAATTTGGCCAGCATTACATTTTCTTCAAAACATGTTAGAAATGATTTGTATTCAAACATATTTTCCAGAAGACAGGGTTGTTACTGTACATGTAGAATAATGCCACTGTAAATTTCAATGTAACTGGTGCAAAAGTTCAAAGCCCCTGCCCTCTGCAACAAAGTTGTTTTTTAACGACTTCTAAAGTCTGCAGGGGGCGAGTGTTACTCATGCTCAGAATTATTGGTGGAGTGGTGCCTTTTAGCCACAGGATGTCACAAAACACTGTGGGTGTTTTTTCATCACAGCGTGACAGACAAATCTAAGGTTTTGATCATTTAACATTATTTATGAGACTTCCACAGCCACCATCGTTGGTTTGTACTTTCACTGTTGCTTGACATGCTGTTCTTGTCTAGAACAAAACTAGCTTTGTTTATTGTTGTGTTCAACTCATTATCCATTTGTCCACCTTTCACGGTATTATTAAGGTGTTGTTTACTGGTGGACATTGTGATACATCCATGTCACAGTTTTGGTTTGACTTTTTTAAATTATTTCCTTTTCATCATTGCAATGAAATGACTTTCAGAACAAGTGGCTTTTAATGGCAGGCACACTTGGAATAAGCCAAATCAAGTTCTTGTGCATGTTGTCATGCATCCTAGGCTATTTCTTCATTGACCCTTTCCACAAGAAAAAAAAAACGTTCAACTTCATTGTCTCAAAATTCAAATCAACTCATTTATTTCACCTGAACTCAGCTGTTGTTTTATTTTTCGCAATCATGTATGTTGTATAATCTTAGGACACAGTGACCCACAATCTTCCGCTGCCACCTGATATATTATTTCCCAATTGTGAGGCAAGTGGGTCCAAAGAGCAATCTGGATGGGCAGATTGTGGAGCTCGGGTGGTTCAAATTGGCATAGCACCCCCCTCCCATCCCACCATCCCCCGCAACACTGCCAGATTCTCCCTTCAAGCTTTCTCAAGCTCTCTGAATTATTGGCTTTAGGGCTTTGGTTCAGACCCTGCTTTAGGAGGTTTTTTTTGTCAATGCAACATACACATGAATATGAATATCATTATCTGCTGACATCGGGACACAAGGCAGATTAAAACACGATTATCTGGCTTGTTGTTATTGTTTCAGGCAATAGATTTAAACTAAAATTTGAAGATGTGAGAGCTGAAATAATTTACATCCAGCTGTGCTGTTTGTTTACATGTCTTGGGGTATCATGGGCCTAGTTAGAATTTTTGTACATGAGTTGTTTTTGAATCGCAGTAATTGCCATCCTCCTCCTCTGTGTTTACGACTACAGTATTAAAATAATGACAAGAGGGCATATCTGCATTTTTGAGCACAACTAGATTTCATATGCTTGTGATGAAAAAGCTTAACACGAAACCCATAGCACCGACTTTTTAAGAAATGTTGATATTACATAACCCATATGACCACGGCTCTCTGACACTGCACAGCACGATGCTGATCATTTATACTCAAAGGTTCAGATGTGAATTGTTTTTCCTCAATGTTGTGAATTGGTTGAAGCTATCAGTTCTCTCTCTCTCGCTTTGCCTCTTTGTTACTATTTTCTTTCTCAACTTTGTCATGCACGCCATCAGGTCTGTCACAGTCAGGCAGGTGACAAAGGTAATCTCAGAGCCTTTGACGGGTGCCATCGGCGTAGGCAAAGCCCTTTAAACACGGCCCGTCCAAGTTAATGGCACACTCTGAGGGGAGAAAATGGATAGCCCGAGAGACTGAGGGATGTGTTGACAGCGCAAATGCACGAAGGACACACATGAGTCATCGTGCGATTCCGACTCGGGCTGTTCTGACACGGGGCACAGCAGGTATCTCGGGTATTGCTCTCCTGACAGCTGCAGAGACACAAAGGGTTTCATGCTCATTTCCTAAGACCCCACAGCTTGCAAAAAAAGTGATGATTACTGTTACTTCTGCTGTTAGACGAGACAAGTGCAGCCAAGACGCAGTGTGACGCCATAGTGATGTTTTCCGCCAATCAATCGTAGGTGTCCGACTGAAGTGACTGTTAAATATACGCAGTATTTTGTCAAAATATCATATTTTTTCTGTTATATGACACCATAGCCTTTTGAGATAAAACTGTGGAAACCCCATGGGTATACGCGTGCATGCATACAGTACGCGTGTGCATGTTCTTACAAACAGCTGCGATACCCCCTACAGCCCCACCAGTTTTCTATACAGTTGAACAAGTGGGTGCAAAGTACTGTGACCCTGCCCCTCGGGCATTGTATTTATTTGTTTATTTGTCTACATTTATTTCTCCTGTTCCTGGCGGGGGCTGGGGAGGGTAATTACTGGTGTGGAACAGCAGGAGAAGAAGCCAATTTAAGTGTGGGCATCACTGAGGTGTGAGGCCGGCCCCGAGAGGCTCCGGCTCCTCACCTGTTCCATTTAGGCTTGGAAGAGAAGTGGGGCCACTGAGGCTCGCCACAGTGTGGGATTAGACACAGCATTTGGACACACACACATACACTGTCTATCTCACCGTCTCTCCCTCTCCAAATCAATAAATAATAACATGGGGACAAAAATGTTCCATCTAACAATATATTTGAGTGAGAAGATATTTTTTATTGTCCCATAAAGAAAGCTGAAAGTTATTAGCCCACCACGCACCCAGAAAATCTAGATCATTACACTTTAAGCATTTGTTAAGAAAAAAAAAAGTCTTTGAGACTGAATTGTATTTGAAATCTATCTCAGCTTGTTAACTGCTTTTTCTTTTTTTTTTGCGACGCTGAGCATCATAATAGCTTAAAAGCTTAACACACCGAACCACACACATATCTCAAATGTGACAATAATAGCTTCACTCTTTTAAATAGGCAGAGAAACGAAGAATAGGTATTGTGTGGGGAGAAATAAAAGGACAGAGACAGACACCGACTCATGAGTATGAGAACGGGATTTAGAAAGAAAAACTTTAACACATCTGCGACAACTTTCCTCAGAAGCTTGGGGCAAGGTCGAGGAAATTGTGAGTTTCTCTGTAAGTCCCTCCAGAGAGACAGGTGCGAAACTGGAAAACTGATTCTTCTACCATGATAGCTCCATTCCAACACCCACTGTGAAACCCAATCGCCTTCCTTCCACTTTTTTTATACCCCCCGAAAACTCTTAGGGTCCGTTAAAACCTCCTCAGAGCCAACTGCAACAAACAACAGTGAACTGAGGTAAAGGATCTTTTTTCTTTTTTTTGGAAGATTAACCTTCTAGACACAAATACTACAGCTACCTTCTTCCCCAACTCGCGTAAAAAAAGTGTTTATTCATTTAGGTATACGCTGAAGTCTCGCTCACAGAAGATACACTTTAGGCATTTCTTTAATGAGGTTAGCATAAGACTGGCATAACACTTTATTTCAGTCTCTTTCAGTTCAAAGCTGACACTGCTCTCAGTTGACATTGGCCAAAGGCAACAAACATCACAATAATCGACCATACACTTACCAGCGCCTTTTTACTTTTCTTTTATCAACAGTTTCACAAAAATCTCTAATCTGCCAAATCCAGCAAACGCCCTGTTCCACAGAGGATTAGTTTGACGAGTGTTTACAAGTGCATAGCCTATAGCTAAGTTTATGTTCAAGGGAACAACACTTGATGAGGACAGCGTGCATGAACAAATAAAATAGAAAGCATTTATATGAAATAGACCTTTTCAATCTCGACAATACAAACATTGTAAATGGGCCCCTTTTCCTGTTCCAATGGAAAAGTAAACTTGGACCGGAGTTGTTGTCCTTGCAACAGAATGGCAATGAAAAGGTCTGAAGAATGACAGCCTTGTAGAACTCAGTCCAGTGTATTTGCCACATGGGTCCCTATAATGGACAAAGTAATTCCTGGGATAATTAGAGGGACATCAATGCCAGGCATCCACAAAGAGCTGAAAATGGTTTAAGTATGTAATTTGTTGTACAGAAAGGTATACGTTAGTATTCATGAGGATAGTGGCCGTTAACAAGTTCACCCAAATGGTTTTGCATCCCCATATGCAGCCTCCATGCAAAGAATACATTCAACAAGTTTGACTACCATTTAAAAAACATTAAAGGTAGGGTTGGTAATGTTATTCAAATAATTTTTTTGTTATATTTGATGAAATTCTTGTTACATCTCGACAGCAATCAATAAATCAAATGATTTGACAAAAAAAATAAAAAATCCAGTATCTGTGGCTGTCGCAGGAGTGTAATAACCCCGTCCAATCATTTCATGCGGCCCGATTGAAGTCTCTTAAATCTTCCACAAGCTGCTATCTTAACAGCTGTGAGTACTAACAACAGCCATGTTCATTGTTCATAATGATAATTTTGGGGAGTGGCTTTGGAGGGAGGCCTGAAGCGACAGACTGTCAATGTTGTTGACTTGTCGATTTTCTTGGTGCCTTCAAATGAGGTCGGGTTTACCGTGTTCACTAGAAGTGTCCATATGTGGTATTCACGACCTTGTAAGTGGAAAGTTTCTGAAAGCTCTGAGTTTATGAGTTGTGACATGTTTGTTGACGTTGTCAGAAATGGCGGAGGCCTTGGAAGTAAATTGTTCAGTGTATAATAAGTAAATATATTGTAATTTTAGTCGTGTATTGTTTTTCTTTGTAATTTTATAATAACCACTTGAACGCGAAGCATATTGTGTACACGACTCTCTATGTTGTAAACACAAGCTCACGAGTTTCATTTGAAGGCCCCACATCTCTAGATTTAGGGACTTTTGGAGCAAATGCTGCTAGCTACTTTCATTGCAAAAGAGATGGCAAAAGTGAACTCTTGCAAGTTTCTCAGCATTACTAACCCGACCTTTAATTCAATTTCTCGCAAAGGAGAGAAAAAAACATGATTTTTGATTGATGTGACCACATTGTGATTCATGATCTCCATATACACACAATATAATACTGTAAATACAGTTCATGTACCAGGAAAAACAACTCGGTAAAGGCTTGTAGCATTCTTAACATTTACATAAGCTTCAGTTCTCTGATTTTGAAACAAGTCAGTAGTTGGATATCCATTGGAAATCACTCTGTTTGCCATGTACAAACATAGCCAAGCTCCATCTCTGTCTCTGTCTCTGTCTCCGTCTCCGTCCCTCTCTTTGCCTCTGTCACACACATGCACAAACACACACATATGGGCATGCAAACAACCATATGGCCATTGGGCCATATGTAAGCTGTTCTATACAGCCTCTTCCATGCTTCAGTGGTCCTGAATTGGACGATCTTTCTCTGTTTTTCCTTTCCTTCTACAGCAGTGTGGATAACACTCAGACTAGTATTGTCCAAGGTCTGCTGAATGCTGACATAGCTAACTGCTGTTGTTGTTTATGCCTCACCCCTCCACCGTACTCATCTAAGGTCAATTTTTTTCCCCTGTATTTAAGAGTTGCCTGAGGCCATGTGCAAGTGCACGTACAGCAAAGGCCTCCTTACTAATTCCAGCCTGTCACGCGTCGTGTTTTGATGCTGAAAGAATTAACAGCTTTGACGACGGCATCTATAGAAAATAGTCTGACTATATCAAACGTCGGTCCTCATTAGCAGCTCGTAAATGAACTGTTTTCACATCTCTACACTTGTGTCTGTGAAAACTGTCACGCAATTTGTCAAGTTACACATGCCAGACAGGCCTGCATAGTTGAGACTCCCATCTTGATTGAAATTGACTCTCCTCCTTTTTCTGACTACACCAATACTTCTGCTCTAATTGCAGTAATATATTGGTGTGTCATGGTAATCGCATTACATCTGACTACCAAATGGCCTCAGAGCTGGCGCTCATCCATATTCTCTGATACCCCAAAAGTGACATTAATCAATCAGCTGATCCATACTCAACCATGCTCTGTAAAGCTTTGCCTCATTCATCTCTGTCTTCTGTCTGTGTCTCTCTCTCGAATCTTTCCCCTCTCTTCCTCACTCAAATTCTTTCCCTTGCCTCATCTTTTGTTTTACTCCTTCATCTGCTCTATAATCAATGTTCATGTGGGGTCCTCCTTTTAGGCTGTGTGCCTGTTCAGATTTTGTGATGCTGTACATCGCGGGTGTTAGATCCACCCGCAACTAGTCCTCAAAACTCTTCTTGCTTTTTGTTTTCATCTCTTGATGTGCATGTTTGTTTTTTTCTCTAAATCGGAAATGCTAACTTGCACCATTGTCATGGAGGGTTTCCTCTCTTTTTTTTTGCTCCCTTTCATCTTCACTTGCTACAGCGGTAATAGGAGCAACCAGGGGACATGTCTCACCATATGCATATACTCAATCTGATAGGAATTGTTGTTTTGGAATCTACCATCTCCCTGTCCCCCGACACCGTGCCTATAGATCTATTTTATTTGAAATTTTCGTAGCCTTTGGCTATCTCCATGGCAGTGTTTGTGTTTTTTTATAGCCACTTTGTGTTGATAAGTAAATTCTGTTGGATGTAATTAGATTCCTGTCACCGTCTCCTTCCCCCGGCTAATTTTAGAAAATATGCCAAGAAACTAGCAACATGATTCCATATGAAGACTCCAAGAAATGCGCAAAAATAAAGTGATACTCATCGTACCCAAGGGGATTTAATGTTTTCTTATGAATCACTTGCACTTTAGGAAAGCAAAAAAAAAAATGCATACTACTTTTTAAATAATTTAATGCCTTGTATTTGTATATTTCTTCAAGATGTAGACATTGAATCTTGAATTTTGGCACCACATGTCTGCCATAGAAAGCACAGACTTACATATACAGAGATGTTAAGATAAAGAAAATGTCACTGGATATGATCATATCCACTGTCAGATTTCAACCCAGACTTCTTTAGCCAAATGCTCTCATTTTACACTTTGTCTGATATGTGATTTCAACTTATTGCAACATCTACTGAAGACATCACCACTCTATATCATCTCTATAATTGAAGCTACCTCTCTTTATCCTTCTTGGGCAGGGTACTAAAAAGCTCTTATGTCCTAAATTTGAAGGAGCACAGATGGCCCCAGTGCAGTGAATAACTTAGCAAAATGAATGTAGAACTTATTCAAAAAAATGGCAGCAGATTGTAGCATTAAAAGAAATAATCTATTTAAAAAAAGATGAAAGACATAGTACTTCTGCATTGGTTTTGAAACACGTCTTTTCATCCAGCACTGTATCCAGTTGGCAGATGTTGTCTTTGTACCACTAAGTCTTTGGTTAAACTCCTTCATAAGTCGATCATCGGCATGCTTTACGGTATGACTCATCTGATATGCACTGCAACAGGCATTGGTGTAGAAAATATTGAAAATCAATATTTAGTCAGGGGTGGTATGTTTTGATGCGACACAGCAAACTACTGACCTTGCTTGTAATGATGTGTAGCAGCTCATGAGCCCCTGACTAACCCATGCAAATCCCTATGCACTACTACTGTTTATTATACTGTTTTCCTTTGCACCGTGTTTATTATACTAATAATATTACATCTATACTATTGCCTTATGAGTCATGCCACTTGGACCTAAGTAATGGCTGTTCCTGCTTGCAAGTATAGTGTTTCTAACTGATTTGTATTGTCGGTTGAACCATAAGAATTAATTTGATTCGTTTTTATTAGGGCTGTCAATCGATTAAAATATTTAATTGCCATTAATCACATGGTTGATCGTGAATAATCACACATTTTTGATCTGTTTAAAATGTTCCTTAAAGGGAGATTTTTCTAGTATTTAATACTCTTATCAATATGGGAGTGGGAGAATATATTTGCTTTATGCAAATGTATGTATTTATTATTGGAAAGAATTACCAACACAAGAAAATAACAGATATTGTCCAGAAACCCTCATAGTTACTGCATTTAGCATAAGAAATATACTCAAATCATAACATGGCAAACTGAAGCCCAACAGGCAACAACAGTCTGTCATAAAGAAGGCATGTCTGTAAAGGGGAGACTCGTGGGTACCCATAGAACACATTTTCATTCACATATTTTGCGGTCAGAGGTCAAGGGACCATCTATGCCAGTTTTTCCTTGCCAACATTTTGTGTAAGTTTGGAGCGTTATCTAACCTTCTTTGTGACGAGCTAGTATAACATGGTTGGTACCAATGGATTCATTAGGTTTTCTAGTTTCATATGATGCCAGTATCTTCACTTTAGCCCTAAAACTGAGCCTGCTACAACCTCCGAAAGATCGATGGCATTAGTGCGTTAAAGAAATTAGTGTGAAATTCGTCGTTTTTATTGATGTGATGATTAGCATGCATTGTTGTTGATATTACGGTATACATATAGAATATTGGAACCATAGGTATATATGATACATAATATGGAGATGTATATATATTGCTTTGGGATGCTCTGCGAAGGCCAAATCTGAAAACTCCCATTCTCCACATTTTATGACATTCAGTGTAAAGAAGGCGAGCTTCACACCTAAATAAACTCGATAATCTCTAAAGGAAACCATCTGTGCTTCTATCAGAGCAAAGGAGGGAAAATACAGAAAGAGGATGGAGGGGTTGAGTCAGAGGAGGTGCTGATACGAGGAAGAGCGAGTTTTTGTAGATCTGACCAGTGGATAGATGAAGAGCAGAGAGATGCTGAGAGAGGTATTAGCAGGAAGGTGTGAATTAGTGACAGAGGTGGAGACACAGAGAAAGAAATTGAGGACCGATGCTGCCGGCTGCTTGCTGGTGGATCTCTCTCTCCTTCCCTACCTCTTTAATCATTTCTTTTTTTGTGGAACTGGCCTTGGGACCTATGTGATGCTGCTCACCTTTACTCAAACAGGTCAGTCAGACAGGCGGCCTACCACTGATGAAAGCTAAGCTCGGGGATTCACTGAAAGACGTCGGAATCAGCATTCACAGCACATAGAAGAGGAGGGCGGTGGGGGAGAGAAAGGGAAAAAAACAATTTCTTATGACACGTCATCCTGCTATCATCGAAAGGCATGCTAATGAAGTTGTGTCCCGTCAACAGATGTTGTCACATCCAATATTTTTCTAGTCAACCGAAAGTGCCTTTCATGGTGTTTGTTACATTTATTTGGTGAGAATAGAATCCAGCATGTGTTTTGATTTCTTTTCTATGCTCCATTTCACGGTTACAAACACATGTTTGAAGCTGCCACAATGATTTTAGGCAGTGTCACCCTGCTGCTTTTTTTTTGTTTTTTTCTTGTGACACTTCACTTGACACATAAAGCCTCTCTGTTTCAAATCTTCCTTTATGAAATTGCAACAAGGCAAGGAAGAGCAAGAATTGCGCAGACACACTGTCAGCTAAAATTCAGAAAAAAAACCTGGATTATGTGTGAATGGGTGTAAGGTTGGGATGTAAATGCCCTACTTAAAAGGATGGTAGACAGCAGGTCTTGGAAGTTGTGAAGTTGGGGGGAAAAAAAAAGAGAAAGCATCTTTCTGTTGATTCCATTCTCTTTGTTTGTCTTTTCAAGCCGTCACAAATCTTTACACTCTCGACATGTCATCTTGAGGAAGCAAAATAACAAGGGATTCTCACCACAAAGAGTCAGCAGTCCCCAGGCTCACAGTAGGTTACACAGTAATCAAAACAGGCCAGCAGGAAGTCCTGTTTGGACCAAACACATAAACAAAGTCTCCATGAGCTTATAAACCAGCTGTTTAGGATCCCATCGCCTCTTGTGTTCATATGCTCCTCACAGAGATCCCATTTATTGTCCTGAATAATTGATTTGATCATAAGTAGCATTTCTAAGACATCTGTCCTCTCTGGGCCATACAGTGTTTTCTTAAGGAGCATGCTAAACATTTGCCATGCTCTAAAATTTAAGCACCACATCTGGTACCATTTGAGCGACAGATATACTAAGACCAAAGGCAATTATCTAATTAGAAGAGCAGTGATATAGTTATATAATAGCTTACCTTTCAGGCCATTGTATATTGTGATCATACCACAGCTAAGGGGCGTTGTTCGGCCCGACGCAAAGCGGTCATCAAGTATGGTAATATGAAAGTTATAGACACAGTTAGGGCTGCAACTAACAATTATTTTCATTGCGGATTAATCTTTTGATTCGTTTCTCGATTAATCGATTAGTTGTTTGGTCTATAAAATGTCAGAAAATGGTGAAAAATGTCACTTGGTGTTTCCCAAAACCCAAGACGACGTCATCGAATGTCTTGTTTTGTCCACAACTCAAAGATATTCAGTTTACTGTCATAGAGGAGTAAAGAAACCAGAAAATATTCACATTTAAGAAGCTGGAATCAGAGAATTACTCAAACCGATTAATCGATTATCAAAATAGTTAATTAGCCGTAATAGCAGTGGTATGTGGGTATTATATCATGGCTATGAATGAACCAATTAGATTGCTTGATTTGAGCTACCCGTTTTATAAAGCCCCGTACTTCACGTTACACAATTGTTCATTCAACTACAGGAATGGAAGGACCGTACATATGAGGAAAATAATTTAATGTTTACTAAATTATAAATGATATTTACAGGATTGAAGTTTTTCTGTGATTTTGACTCTTCTGCTATATTTTCACCTCACCTACACATATGGTCGGCCTTCTTTGTTTTTATTATTTTGTTATTCTAGATGGTCTACTGTTGCAGTGAGTACTGTGAGTATTGCATTAGTTAAATGATAAATAGCATGCAGTAAATAAGCCATTAAGGAATAAATGAGCTGAGAACGAAGTAAATACAGGAATATGTTGTTGAGGCAAGATGCTGTCTTTCCACAACAAATGTGTTTGCTTTCCATTTATGTACAGTGCTATAAAAAAAAAAAAAGTTTGTACATTTAAACTATTTGACCATTAATTCAACCGGTCTTCTCTAAAACTATAGATATTTTTATTAAGGCTGTCAATCTATTATTATTAAAATATTTAATTGCGATTAATAACAACATTGTCCATCTGTTCAAACTGTACCTTAAAGGGAGATTTGTCAAGTATTTAATAATATTATCAACATGGGAGTTGACAAATAAGCTTGCTTTATGCAAATATATGTATATATTTATTATTGGAAATCAATTACCAACACAAAACAATGACAAATATTGTCCAGAAACCCTCACAGGTACTGCATTTAGCATAAAAAATATGCTCAAATCATAACATGGCAAACTGAAGCCCAACAGGCAACAACAGCTGTCAGTGTGTCAGTGTGTTGACTTGACTATGACTTGCCCCAAACTGCATGCGATTATCATAAAGTGGGCATGTCTGTAAAGGGGAGACTCCCATGACAGTTTTTCCTTGCTAAAATGTAGCGTAACTTTGGCGCGTTATTTAACCTCCTTCGTGACAAGCTAGTATGACCAGTAGTACCAATGGATTCCTTAGGTTTTCATACGATGCCAGTATCTTCACTCTAGCTTTAAAACTGAGCCCGGTACAACCTCCGAAAGATTGGTTGCGTTAATACGTTAAAGAAATTAGTGCTGTTAAAACACATTTGCGTTATTATCGCGTTCATTTTGACAGCCCTAATTTTTAAACATATTTTTGTATTGTTCATATTTTATACTGATTAGAATTGTTTGTTCTACAGAAAAGAAACAAGCACAGCACTCTTTATTAAATGTATTGATTTTATTATTTCACAAGTTCTACTTGTTCTGGAACAATTCAAAACTACACAGACTAGTTTATTAGACAAGGTTTATTGTGCCGTGAGGTTGAAGTGAACAAGACAATTTGAAATATCTGTCCGTCTCCCTTGTTGTTTTGGCTGTAATGCTGGATTGTGACCTTGATTTTCAAGGCTGTGATACCAGTGACATTAGGATGAAAATCTAAAACCAAAAATCAATTGTTTTATGTCTGTCTTCTTGAATTTGAAAATGGCACTGTGTATCCCACCGTTAACTGCAACAACACTACCATAGCATCTGACTGTGATCGGTAATGGGGACAGTGGGGATGAGTGTAGGTGTGTCTTCAAATGATTTCTAAAGGGAGTGTATGCAGCACCTCCTTTACAGTGGTTTTCACAAAAACACTCCCTTTCAATCTGATTCTGTCCTCAAATTTGCAACAAACATGTTTTTTTTTTTGTTGTTGTTGTTTTTTTTTTTTTTTTATCAAAAAGCATGATAAGCTCCACATATAGCAGGACATGTTTTGGGCCAGCTCCTATTAATAATTGCATAGTTACCCTATGTGATTCAGAGATAAAGGGTGTCTAATCATTTTTCGCATTATGCTAATACCATGCAGCACATTATGGGAGAGTGATAAAATTCCTGGTAAGCCTTGCTAATCCGCCCTAGTGCTAAAATAATGATTGCTTTTTGTCTGCTGTTGAGAAAGTGGTCCACACCATGTGGGTCATGCGCCGCCTGGAAAAAAAAAAAAATATGTATCTGCATGCTTCCTTTCAATACCTCTCTCACTCTCCCTGCATCTTGCAACAAAGCCCATTTGCAACTATAAGTGAGCCCTGGGCATTTTCTATTAACAAACGGTGTACGGACAGATGTGTGCACGTGCACGTACACACGTGGCACAAACACAAGTGCTTATGTTCTCTCTGACAGATGCATCGCCTACAACACCTCTGTTGTTAACTTTTCGCAGAGAAATCTGCAGGAGCATAAACAAAGCGCATGAGAAGTGCATGCAGGAGAGCAGATTTAACAGTTCTCATATGGTTATTTGCTTGTCTGCCAGTAGACAGCATACTGCAGCAAGTAATAGTACTTGACAAGCACCCAGGGGCTTGTGTCCCGCTGCAACCCACCGCCACCGCCGCCACCACCACCGCGGCTGCTGTTTTGTTGGCTTGATTCTGTTACTCAAAGAACTGCTGCACTATTGCTCATCATGTAATACATTCATTGGATATTTATATTCCCATGCGTCTCTTCGTGTTTCTGCAGCTTTAAATGTGGCTAAAGCACTCTCAAAAAAAGCCCCGAGAACCTCTCCAGCTTGATAAGACTGGGTTTGGAGGCTACTGTGTGAGTAAGCAGGCTAGCAGAACACAAAATTCCAGTCGAAGCACTTGAAAATCCATGTGTGCTTTTACTACAGTGGCTCATGCCCGTGGACACACAGGATCATGGCTGAAAGAGCTTAGAGAGTATGAGATGCTTTCTTCTATGCAGTACCACCACATATTACTGGAGTTTTTTTGGGGTAATGCTTAATTTTATAGGTCCGCAAATTTCATGATAATTAGGTGATAATTAGCAAGTGACCTATTTGAAATTTATTTGGAATTACTGCAAAATTACCCCAATATTTACCTCAAAATGTATCAAAATGTACTTTATTATAAACATTATATAATAATTGTATTCCACTATTTGCAAATAGCTGATGTATTTCCATGAAAATAATACAAAGTTAATTGATGTGTTTTATTTCCATGTCTGCTGATAATAATTAGCAAATTACTTATTTCTTAATTTCTTAAAAAAAAAAAACAGGTTATATTTGTGTAGACAATAAGTCACACAATGGTGAGATTTGTGCCTTATCAGAAGTGTCTTCTATTAGTTTTGGTTTTCCACCTCCGATGAAGAGCAGCGCACAGCCGCTTCTCAAGCCTAAGGGCCCTATTTTAATGATTGTATGCTATTTTAGCATAGAATTATGAAATAATGTTTATAATAAAGTCATTTTGGATAGATTTTTCGGTAAATATTGGGGTAATTTGGCAGTAATTCCAAAGACATTTTTTAAATAGGTTCCTTGCTAATGATCACCTAATTACCATGAAATTTGCGAATCTGTTACCATTTTTGTGTTTTCATTTTGCAATAATTGATTATATGGTGACATTTCCGTTGATAATATTTAGTAATACCTCTGAATTGGTTTCAGTTGTAGACATGGTCGTTGTAGAATAACGGCGACACGGTTGTCCACAGCTTCAAGAGAAATATAATACGCCGCTCCTTACTGATACATAACATCAAAGCATTGTTGTTTTGAAGCGAATGGGAGTATATAATCTTAATGTAAATTGCCCCCTACACGAGATCAAAGCGCTGCAGTTTCAAAAGAAATGAGGGGGATATAATCTTAATGTGAATTAGTCCCCGTGTACAAATCTGTTCTTCTGTGTGGGGGCAGTAAATACATTTTGACTTGTCATTATACTTTCCCTTCATGAACGCAGCCCACATTATGCATTCCCTGCTCCAACTAAATGCATAATTAAAAATAAGCATCTCTCTGCATTTCAAACAACCTCTCATTTTCCACAAGCAGGCGAAACGAGCAGCCTCTCTGTGTACGTTCGCCGCTGCAGCGCTGATGTGCAACCGGCTCGCCTCGTGCACATCAGATGGATGTGTGTTGCTTTGATAAACATTAGACCGCACGCTATCGATTGCTCTTTACTCTGATTTGATGTGTGTGATGGCTGAGTCGCCTCTAGCTGCGAGGGAGGCTGCGCCACGGGCCCAAACCACAGACATCAGCAGGAACGGAGGCCCCACAGAGAAACAGGAAGGAATGAGGAAATGGAGGACACTTGCCAACTGGGAGGGCTACGGGGGCAGACTGTTTAACAGGAGAATGGATGGGCCGGTGGTGTGGGGAGGCGTGGGGGTGCAGCAGTTGGAACAAATCCTTCGATGCAACAACACGCGTTAAATGTTTGTTGAATCCTTGAATGAGGTCGGATCCATAAGAACGGGACGGATAAAAAACATTCGATCGGAAGGCAGAAACATTTACAGTACAGTGCCCGACTCTGAGCAGTGACTCAGTAGAAATAGGGAATCAACGGAGCCACACTTCATGGATTGAAGGAAGAAGAGCAGCATTGCCTCAGCTGCTGGTCGTCTGCCATTCATCAGCTCCCTGCCAGCTGCTAGGTTGGCATGCTCCAGGGGCAAGAGGCAGAGAGATATGTGTTTGCCGGGTGGAGGAGGGGGGTTGTCATCACTGGTCATTGCTGCACAGACATCGATGGCGTGTTCTCTAAAATGAAAGTCTGTAAGTAGGGAGCCCATAGCTTGAAATTGGCCATGTGTCCACAGTCCTTCTGTAATTAAGCGGGCTTTTATGATAGTTTTCGCTCTACCCTGACGAGAGATTACTTTTCTTTTAATCATAGTTGCTCCAGCAGGACCCCTCAGAGGGCTCTGGAGATGGAGATGTAGAGTGCCATTAGACTGAGGAGCTAAATTAGAGGTTTCAGTGGGCCTGAAAATTCAAGCATTCGCTTTAACTGTACCATGTGTGCTGAAGCCTGAGCCCAACTAGACCTTAATTATCCTTCACATACCCATGGTGGTACACTAAAAATCTGATTGCCAAAAGTGTGTGTGTGTGTATTTTCCTTCATTTGTCCTGCACCTGACCCTAGAGGATTGTGGGAAAAAGGTTTAGGACACATCTACAAATTGAATAGAAAACTATAATTTCCATTTTCAGCTACCAGAATTAATTGTTGATCGCTTTTTTTTAGGAAAATAAAAACATATTCAGTAGAGCCTTGTGTTTTTCCAACTTCAATCACATTTGGCTGCTTTAAAAAAAAACTGTGTACTACACAGAGCTTGGATTATTTTATGTTGAAGCTTGCCAGTTTCTCAGTTCCTGTCTGTTGCCCAATGAAACACTGAAAACGCTGCTCAAAGGTACTATTTTAAGACATATAAAAGAACCCAACAGTGATGTTAGCTGTCTCTCTTCAAGGGCAGTAGGCTTGGCCGTTTATTTTGTCAATCATAAAACAGTATGTGTGGGAAACAGTTTGCCAGCTCTCTCCTGCAAATACAGGCACAGCTAGCTATACAATTATGTACATATTAAATGAGTCTTCATACAAGGGTAAAATGCATATACTGTGCGAATGTGAATTCAAATGAGTGTAACATATAATCCAATCTGACCCCTTTACTGTACTCAGAGGGTCCTGTCAGGTCACAGTGGTCTTTGACTTGAATAACAAGTCTAATGGAGTCTCTTCCGCTCATAACGGTGGTATCCGAGGACATACAGGTCTGGCTTGTAAGAAGTCTGTTACAGTACTTTGACTTCAAAGTGATTTTTATTTTTTCTTTTTAATGTATATTTCATGGCGTTGCTGTTGAAATCGTCACTGGAGACTTTCCCAGGATTTCAGATGGGTCAGAAAATGTATTTCTGCGTGAGACATCACAGTGTTTCACATCATGTGTTAACACAAAAAAAAACACAATTTTCATCTTAAGAAATGAATTCAACTGTTTAATATTTGCTAAAAGAATATTTGGAAATTGTTAGCATCACGTCAGGGAGCTGAGAGAAAGCAGATATAATATGAAATAAATTAGCTTGTTTTAGACATGCACTCTACACTTATACATGGAGGTATCATTCTGTGTATTAGAAGTACCCAAGAATGTATTACTTTAACTTGGTACTCTTGCTTGCTGTGATGTCATTTCTTGGAGTATCTTCAAATTCTTCATTTCCCTAAAATCTGTGCAAAATAAGCTACAAGGTTATGTCAGTCAGTAAACTTTAATAATCAATAACAGTATTGAAATAGTGTCAAATAAAATATACAAAAATCGGACATTATCCAAAAGAATTCTAAATGTAAAAACATGAACAAAATATATCTTAACGCTCCTTAAGTTATTTGAACTATACATCTTTCAGTTTTTGAGATATGCTCAGATTGAGTGCAAAGGCATTTTGATAGTTTTGTGATGTTCCGCACATAACGTAAAGTGATGACATCATCACAAGCGTACAACGTGATGACGCGAAAGGCAGAAGCCTTAGCTTTCCACTGAAAAAAAAACAAACAATGAATGGTCCGGCTATTATGCTTTTTATTTTAGATCGATTTAAACAGGATCATGCTAACAACAATCTCCCGCGGCCATTACGAGGCAACACTCTGGCGCCACCGCATGTTGTCACCAGGTTTTGTACCCTACGTGACGTAATGACATCATCACAAGCATACAACTCGATGATGCGAAAGACTAAAGCCTTAGTTTTCGGCTGTGAAAAGAATTCATGCTCGAGCTATTATGGTTATTATGATGAACAGAATCATGCAAATAAGGTCCACTTTTAAAGGGTTAAGGACAACTGGATGTCATGTTTAAAGATGACAACCCATTCATTTTCATTAAAGTTGTCACTGGGCACATAGGCTGAAAAAGTCTCTGCTGGCTTCCTCGTGCTTCCATATTTGTGGGCCCATAGAACAGGCAGACCTTGTCCCTCTCCTGCCGAGCCAGTTGAGAGCATGCATGTCCCAGACTTCCGCTGGCCAAGCCGGCTGACTTCCTACTGGCTCCTCGCTCACATGAATGAGATAAAATAATTGAATCATACGGCTCTTCTGGAATTCCCAAATGTTATTGGACTGGATGGATTCAATTCAAATAATAAAAAGAGTCATTTTGGGGGCTTTTTGACACTCAATAAATATTCACCGTTTTATTGCCCCTCCTTTTCCAATAATAGTGTATGGGAAAAAGATGCTTTTTGCGCCAGTGATGAATGTGAAGTTGCAATATCCCGTGCAGCGCATACGCCATAATCTCATCACAGCCCTGCTCGGTTCCCGGAGGCTTGGAAGTTCCCCCCGCTCATCGTCAGTAAACATGCTTTCTTTCCTCTGACTGTCCGTCTGCACTGGTGGAGGGCGAGGGGGAACAGTTGGGGCAAGGGTAATCAGAGTTTAATGAACTCTCACCAGGGAGCAGCATGGCTGCCATCAGCATAGATATGCCCTCACCTGCGACCAGAAAGACGCAAGATAGCGGATGCAATTTATTGTAAAGAGACAGGAGTCAACGG
Source organism: Sebastiscus albofasciatus (assembly GCA_916701655.1). Lineage (NCBI taxonomy): Eukaryota > Metazoa > Chordata > Actinopteri > Perciformes > Sebastidae > Sebastiscus > Sebastiscus albofasciatus. The sequence goes on from CAKAOI010050422.1 coordinate 46,973, forward strand.
TGGATATTTGCTTTGAATTATTTCTGTTTTAGCTGTGCTCACGTTGTCCTTGTCATTGGTAGACAGATATATATAGAGTGAGAGAGACAGTGTATCTAAGTCTGTGCACATGTGTGTGTAAGCATATAGCAGGATTTCAGCCCACCTATTTTTTATGTTGGGTACTTGTGGTATTTTAGTTCCTGTCGGTACATTTGAGCTGAGCTGTCCACTTTATCTTCCTTTTGGCATTATTTATCTGTGATTCAGTGGTGACTTTGTGCAAAACAATACAGCGGTTGATATGATGAGACACTTATCCCTCCACTTGTGCCCCTCCCCGCTATATAGACAAATACTCACAGAGAATGAAATCACAAACAGCAGCGATGGAACAGGGAAAGGCCAAAAAACATAATTAGGAAAACAATTTGTCTCTCTCTATTTTCCTCTCCGTGTCTCTTAGTCTATCTGTCGGTCTTTCTGTCTCTTTCTCCTTCTCCCTCTCTCATCATCTAATAACTCTAAAAATCAAATTGCATTACGCTCCACTTTACTGGTCATTTGGTACCTTCAGGACTGCCTCTTCCGCTGGCCAAAGGAGAACATGGCTAATGACCCATGATGTATTAATTGAATCATCCCTCTCTGGCCAAATCATTCTGACAATGTGACCACTAAATTCCATAATTGCTCAGAATGGCACCCTTAATTCGTTTGAGTGTCACTGGTGCTTCTAGGTGGCTGGGTGAGGGCAGGGTGCAGCTCTCTGCTGACTTTTTTTTCAACTGCAGGCTCTCGTTTTGACGTTTTGATGGAGATCTACTGTACTCTGTGTGTTTATGCGATTTCCATTAATGATACATGTCATCACATATTTTTGACATTGTATAATATAATATTGTATGGTGAAATATTCCCATCGTGTGATGTATCACCATCTCTGTGTATGTATGCCTCATTCATGTCAGGGACATGGATCACTTATGCATACAGTGTGCAAATGATGTATTCATTATGCATATATGTACATAGATCATGGAATAAGTTTTGTTTCATAGCTCTGGTGTTACTTTTTTACCTTGGTGGCTCTGCTTGCTAGTGAGTTTCAGTTACAAGCTCCAGCACAAAATAGGATTTTTGTGAGTGGATAACAATTCTGTTTAATTCTTTATTGTCCCACAAGGGAAATTTGATTTGGAGACATTATTTCATGTAGACACACACCAGTCATTAAAGCCCCTGAAAAATTGGTTTCAGTAACATTAAATATTTATGACTAAATAAGAAACAAAGATCTGTAATCTGTATTTTTTTATTCAGTGGTTTAACTGCTCAACTTGCTGCAGGGTTGTAATGCAGGACCTCCTAAATAGGGTTGCACCAATACGATACCCGATTGGATATCGGGCCGATACTGACTCGAATAGCTGGATCGGATATCGTTGAAAATGGGGCCAATCTATTAAATTAAATTCTTTGTTTATATACTATATACATTATATAGTGCAATTTTAATTCCTGTTTGAGTTTTGACCAATTTGTTGCTGCTTTAAAAGGGTTTACACCTGAATTATAATTCCTGTTAATTTAAAGATGTATTATTTTAGTAATGAATATCAATATTTGTATTTATGTATTTTGTTACATTTTGTTTTAAAAAGTTAGGAGAGCAATGTTTAAGTCAAACCTGATGTTTCTTTACACATAAAATAACGATCCCAGTCACTTCCACACAGTGAGGCATACAGTTTATTAATTAAACACTGGTATCGGATCGGTACTCGGTATCAGCCGAAACCCAAAGCCCAGGTATCGGGACTGAAAATGACGGATCGGTGCATCCCTACCTCTGACATTTGTCGGGTGTGGTTACGGTTGCAACTGAGCACACCTTCTGACCACACCCAACAGTGTTGCTGGCAACAGACTTTCAACCAGAGACTGCAGTGAAACATTACTAGTCAGCCTTGTGTTAAGTTACCCCGGGTGAAAAGTAGCGTAAGCAAACAAGCACACTACATCACATTTTGATTCAAATATTGCTCAGTTCCGATCGCTGCACTGAAATATGGGAGATCTCCTTTGTTCCATCGGACATCTGTCCACTTCAAACCAGTGAGAGGAGTACAGATGAAACCCCAAATGCAGAAATAGAAAATAACCAAGTGTTCTAACTTAAACAGATGATTGCGTGTTCATGTAGGACATCATTATTGTCAAATGCAAAAACAGCATCCATCTTAAAAAGCGATTTTGAATATGTGTCTTCTTGTTTGAGTCTGCTTGTTTTCCTAGTAGTAAGCAAAAACGGTGCCAGTACAGCTGAGATATGCTAATAGCACTTTTTTTTTTTCTAATGCAAATCAGCAGAGCTCTCTGGAATCAACTGATGTTACAGTAAAGGAGGGAAGTCTTGTATTTACAACACGTACATTCTCCAAGGTTATTTCAGGTCAATGGCATATCATCATGTTTGTTTTAGATGATAAACTGCTTGAGTTGCATAGTATGTTCCTTCTATATGTGATTATATATTTAACATAGCCTACTCTACACATCTGTGTATATGTAGTAACTGGCTAACTGTATCTCAGCCTGCTGTGTTGTGTAGTTCCCGTAGTTTGTGTGTTTATTTAATATCGTTAAGCCATTCCTTAATGAAAAATATACAGTATTTCATTCCATCTATATGAGATTGATCAATAAACATTAAAGAGAGCGTAAAAGCCATGATTTTTGAGTCTCTGGTTGGAGGACGCCTGAGTTTATGTCCACATCAGTGAATAATATTTTTATGATTAATATTAAATACCTGTAGCCATCACACAGCAGCAAGAACGACACGAGAGTCTTGCAAATTAAGAATGGGCATTTTTAAGCATGTGTAACAGCATCTGTAACTTCATTCATTATTTATAAGAAACAGTACGAAACTGTTGGGATGGTTAGGAGGGTTGAATATTAGATTTTATTCTATAAAATAAAAAAATAAAAAACAGACCCTCCTGAGCCTTATTAATAATTTCTTTGGACCCTCCCCTTGACTGAGATAAAACCTGCAATACCCTTCACTTAATATCTCGACATAATACATTTACATCGCAAATGTAACAAAATAGTGAAAATACAACCACTCTCTATTTTTTAATAAATAAACAGTTATTACAGCCACTTAATGAGTGAACCGGTCTCAGTGGCTTCTGAGGGGCTTGCGTGCTGCAATATTTTTCACTGCACCCCGAATTAACTATATATTATCTCCGATGACGTCATAGCCTGACATGCATGGACTCAGATATATGGCCGTCCTTCATAAATTATAATCAATTACATGATGCAGAGTTGGACGTCCGGTCTCGTTGGAGATGTTCCATCCAGACAGCTGCTCCAAAAGAGCACAAATATCAAAACACACGTTAATACTGTTGGCACATTGAAGTCCAGTGCTCGCTAACATGCACTAAAGCGATAAGCGACAGAGCCACCGTCTGATATCAGCACAGATATGTAAAGTAAAAGTGGAGACCCTTAACAGCACAGTAATCAAGGAACTTATTGAAAAATCTACTAAAATAATGCTGATTGTTTTAAAATGCAAAACTCGTCAGCCATCAAGACCGCATCCCCTCCGGGAAGCAAACATCGAGTCCCAGGAACGGAACTTTAGTCAACGATCATGACACACTTTAAACATATGATCCTCCTTTAAAGCAGGAGGCCACTGCTGATCCACTGACGGTCTTTAACCGTTATCACAACTGAACATTATTTAACATCAGTTATGTTTTCAACTCATCGTAGTTTTGTTATTCAGAAGCCCGCAGGCAGATAAAGTCACTTTAACCCGAGGTGGAAAATAAATACACTATGGAGATTAGCAGGTCGATATTGGCCTGGAAATAGCGCGCATATTTTCAGCAATGTGAAATCAGCTCTTTTTACCATTTCCACATGTGAGGTTTTTTTCTATCACAGATTTTTATTGATTTTGAAAATAATACATCAATTTTCCAAAATGGGTTAAGACCTCTTTCCCCCATTCACCCACATACCCACCCACCGTTTTTTAAGATTGTGGCGGGCTCAGATTTAAAGGTAGAGGGAAGACGTGGTAGTTATCATATGAAACTAAAAAACCTAAGGATCCATTGGTACTAACCATGTGATACTAGCTTGTTGCAAAGGAGATTAAATAATGTATGCTAAATTTTGGGCCAGGAAAAACTGGCATGGCCATTTTCAAAGGGGTCCCTTGACCTCTGACCTCAATATATGTGATGGAAAATGGGTTCTATGGGTACCGACAAATCTCCCCTTTACAGACATGCCCACTTTAAGATAATCACATGCACTTTGGGGCAAGTCATAGTCAAGTCATCACACTGACACTCTGACAACTGTTGTTACCTGCTAGGCTTGAGTTTGCCATGTTATGATTTGAGCATATTTTTTATGCTAAATGCATAACTGTGAGGGTTTCTGGACAATATTTGTCAATGTTTTGTGTTGGTAATTGATAACTAATAATAAATATATACGTTTGCATAAAGCAAGCATATTTGCCCACTCCGATGTTGATAACAGCATTAAATACTTGACAAATCTCCCTTTAAGGTACATTTTTAACAGATACAAAAAAGTGTGATTAATCTTGATTAACTGTGGACAATCATGCAATTAATTGCGGTTAAATATTTTAATATTTCGATTTCAATTGACAGAACTTGTCGAGATACTACGAAAAAGCAACAAAATATGATGAGTCAGGATGAGATCTCATTGGATACGTAGAGTCTGTACAGTAAAAATAGACCCAGGGCCAAAAATGTAATGAAGTTGCTGTGCCACATGTGCAAAAATGCCCATTCTTTATTTGGAGACGCTTGTATTATAAACTGATAATTCAGTGACGTGAACATAATGGGTAAAATGTATTAACATAACAGATTAACTCTGTGAAATTGTAGAGAAAAAAAGAAAGGGGCTGAACTGTACATGAAAAGCATAATGATTTATTGAGAGTTCTGTATGTACGCCTCCACCAACTAAAGCAACACAAATTAGGAGCTGGAATGTGGAAAAAAATGTTTAAACATTGACCTATGCGCGGGGCAGCAGTTAATCTACACAGCTTCTATATATTTTTCATTAAAGAGTGGATTTGTGACTTTATTTGGGTGGCGAGAGAGTGAGAGAAAGAGCTTGAAATTTGTATTTTTTTTTTTTTCTCAGAGACATATCCCGGGCTCTGTAGACTCCTGTTGAATATCAGTGCATATATAACCCTGTTTTAGACTTCTGTTTTTGACAGTGTGTCTCTACTTATTGCTGGCACTGCGATTCACATTTGATGGATTTTTAAAAGTTTAACATGCAGCCTGGCAGACTCAGTGTTTGTTTACATGTTAAGTTAAACGTTTCTAGGCTACAGTATCAGTTGTGTTAGAGATGTGTACTGGGGGTATGTTGGGAGCAGGCCAGTGAGCTGTCTATCTTTTGTCAGCCACAAAAGGCTGTAGGCCATGAATCACTATCAGAGACAGAAGTGAATGATGTATTCACTCCACACACACAAGTCATCCTCATGCTTCAGGGCTAAAATGTTAACAAGTATGATTCTGTATTCAAGTCAGCGGATGCAAATGACAGGCTGCAGAAGAAGGACAAAGATATGGTACTTGGAATAAATATTCCAATGCGGCACAAACTCCCAATAACAAACCTTAAATAAATGAAGGCAGGCACACACATTATCTCCACCAAGCTCATCTAAATTAATTATTTTAATAATAGAAAACGTGTAGAATGTCTGTCTGTCTCTCTCTCTCTCTCTCTCTCTCTCTCTCTCTCTCTCTCTCTCTCTCTCTCTCTCTCTCTCTCTCTCTCTGGATCTCCATCTAAATACACATAGTGGTAGTGACAGTCATGCTAAGTGGCTGAAGGCGAAAGTAGCGTTACTGTTGTAGTTACAAGTATGCGTAGTGCGAAAATTCAAGTGACTCACTGAGTTTAAGTCTAAACTCATTTTTGTTGCTGCAGTGCTATCTTCCTGCATTTCATGGTTCAGTAGTTATGAGCCAAAAGATAAAGATATTTATAAATGGCTACACGTTGTTGCTGTCCACACCCAAAACAATCTTTACCTTCGTCGTGCACTTGTATCCAAAGCGTCTTACAGTACATTTGGGAAGCAACTCCGAGTTCACTGTCTTGGCTTAGAGACACTTTGATATGATCGAAACACCCAACCCTATACTCTCCAATGGTTAACCACAGCTTTAACCATCTGAGCTACATGGACTGCTGCTTGAGGTCTTCCATGCTCATGGCTCATCAAATTTCAATGAACTCTGTCAAGTATGCTGAGATGTATTATTAATTAACAGATGAACCAATATACGCTGTAAGCAATAATAACAATAATATGTAGTAGTAGTTTTTGCTCCTTAACCCTCATCCTACCAACCTATATAACATACAAAGACTACCGACTGGTGTCCCTGCGGACTCCAAGAATAAACTACTGTAAGAAACAACCATCATAGAAAAATGCTAACTTATTTCTTCTAAAAACATTATTGGTTATGCAATTAATGTAATCTGAAGAAAAAAAAACATATTGTTTTAGGAAAGTTACAGTTAATTTGCATATTGTGTAAAATGAAAATAGATTGGCAGTTGGGTGCTTTTGACTGTGGTCCTCTAGGACCCCAATACATTGGTCTTTTTAAAAATAACTAATTAAAACAGAAAACAAAGATATGAAGACATTAGGAACAAATGGATTGACAAAGTCATGGAAAATTGGAATGATAAAATAAAGTACCTGTGAGATATGACACAAGTATACCTTTATAGTGTCTGCAGGAACCCCAGTCGGTAGGATGAGGGTTAAAGTGGTATTCGACGTGCAAGAAACTGATTTAAAACAAAAATAATCAAAGTCTGTAAAACAGAGGCCACTCCTACCTACTGTGGGTCAATCACCAAAAACACTTGGTCCTACATTTCCCAAAATGCAACTGGATAGCATTTTCTGCTAGACCCTCCCTGCCTGGTAAATGCCCATGCTTTTAAAAATCTACACCTCCAGTTCGTAACACGTGCTGTTTTATATTTCAAGTCTCAAGTCCAATCTGAGATACCCCTGATGACATCATCAGGGTTACATTTTTCAGTATTTAGAAATCTCCCTTCAGAGCCACGGAAGACTTTATACAACTATCCGCATGAGTAAAATATGCCATTTAAGAACAGTGGTTGGACTAAAAGAGCTAAATAAAAAAAAAAAAAAAAACAGAAACAGAAATGTTATTAGAAAAATCAACATTGAAAAATCCGGTGATATAGCTTTCAATACAAATTCAAACTCAAAGTGGTTTCCCTATTTAAATATGGAAAGCAGTTCAGTTACTGTGTCGTGATTGATGCCTGAAGCGTATGTGTGTGTGTTCATACTGTAAATGAGCGCCTTTCTAGGATCAAAATAATCAAACGCGGTGCAACATGTAGAAGGTGCTCACAGCCATTGATCTAAGATCACTCAACGCTAGATGCAGTAGACCCTATAGAATTGCATTGATTTTTTTTTTTTTTTTTCTCCAGACTGACCTCGTTTTTCTGTTCATACATCGCAGTACATTCACAGCATACAAGCAAAATATGCTGCGGTTTGCATAACGATTAAAGCAGAATTGATTATGTTAATTTATTAAAGGCTGTAAGTAAACTAAAGTGAAGCCAACATGTACGGGGTATTAAATGTAATACAATAGGTGTGACAGATATGAGAAATGAAATGGTATTGGGTTTTTATATTATAAATGTATTCTCTGTTTTAAATTATGCTCTCACTTAACTTGTGTTGTGAGTCATCAGACATGTTTTATATTCTTGGTCTATTTATTTTTGAACAAGGTTAGATTGCACTTAGTAATGGAACACACCGCCCACCCTGACAATTAATGGCTGGGGATGCAATGGGTGGGAACCAATAAAATTTTATGGACTTGTACACGTTGCAGAGGCTGGTTAGTGGATCTTGTTGGAAACAAGGCCCCATATAGTTTAACGAGCTCATTATAACACATGCGTCAGATATTAGCCTGTGTCATATCTAGTCTCTCACAGAGATGGGTCTTAGAAGATATAGACACTTTAGTCAAGCAGGTCACACTCACTCAGAGACGGGCTGCTGTGTTGTTAATGGAAACAGAGCTTTAGACTGAAATTGTATCAGTGACGTGGGTTACAGTAATAGGATTGTGGCTTATTGGATCATAATTGTGTAAACATCTGTTACATCATGTTCAATAGGCTCACATATGACTGTCAGCAACAGTTAAGGCTCAGGTTTTCTTTTGGTTTGTCAGTTTTGTACTGTGGATTTTTTGGATTTTGCTTTAAAAATAGTCACTGTAGCGTCCAGTCTGCTCTCATGAGAGGACGCAGAAGTAGAGCTGCCCCGAGGGCTAGTCAATCACGTTGAATGTACAGGGTCTGTGTCAATTTTGATGGTTTATTTATTGGATTAAATCCAAAGTGGCAGAAACAAGAAAACGACTCGTATTTTCATTTCGTCCTCCCACCACCAAGAGACTACTTCGTTGGGAGGAGGGTGGGCGGCGGCGGCTCTTGGAGACTGACCTTCGGTTAGCGGTTAGCAGTTCAGCCAGCGCAAGCCCTAGCGCCAGGAGTCACAGCGGGCTGGCTGTGGGTCTAAACTGTGTAACGGCAGAAACAAAAAGTTTGCCGATCTGGCGGGGATCAGACCCCCGGCACCGGGGTTTACACTGGCTAAACTCGAGGTGCTACAGCTCTGCTAACTAAAGGTCCATCTCCCAGGGCTGCCGCACACTCTCCTTCCGGCGAAGTAGTCTCCTGGTGGCGGGGAGGACGAAACGAAAATAGGAGTTGTTTTCTCATTTCTGCCACTTTAGATTTGATCCAATAAACAAACTATCAAAATGTACATGGAGCGTACATCCCCCGGTTTGTTAAACACAAACATGGCTAATGTAAAGTATAGGCCTATGAAGCTACATCCTGCAGTCTGGCTTTGTCAAAAGTACGGTGGTCAATCGATTCAAATATTTAATCGTGGTTAATCGCATGATTGTCCATTGTTAATCGTGATTAATTAATCTCTTGATTTTTTTCTCTGTTACAAATATACCTTAAAAGGGAGATTTGTCAAGTGTTTAATATTTTGTATCAACATCGGAGTGGGCAAATATGCTTGCTTTATGCAAACATATATATTTATTATTGGATATTAATTAACACCACAAAACATTGAAAAATATTGTCCAGAAACCCTCACAGGTACTGCATTTAGCATGAAAAGATATGCTCAAATCATAACATGGCAAACTCAAGCCCAACAGGCAACAACAGCTGTCAGTGTGTCAGTGTGCTGACTTGACTATGACTTGCTCCAAACTACATGTGATTATCATAAAGTGGGCATGTGTGTAAAGGGGAGACTCGTGGGTACCCATAGAACCCATTTTCATTCACATATCTTGAGGTCAGAGGTCAAGGGAACCCTTTGAAAATGGCCATGCCAGGTTTTCCCTCCCGAAATTTAGCATAAGTTTGGAGCGTTATTTTACCTCCTTTGCAACAAGCTAGTTATCACATGATTGGTACCGATGGACCCTTAGGTTTTTTAGTTTCATATGATGCTAATATATTCACTCTACCTTTAAAACTGAGTCCGCCACATTCTTAAAAATCGCAAGTTGCGTTAATACGTTAAAGAAATGTGTGGCTTCAAAACAAATTTGTGTTAACTTTGACAGCCCTAGTCAAAAAGGTAACAAAATCTGCCTACCAGCACCTCTGAAGCTCACTAATTAACATGTTATAAATGTAATGTTCCTGGAGTCTTCATAAGCTTCATAATTACCATACAGACATGAGAGCGGTATCAATCTTCTCATCTAACTCTCTGCAAGAAAGTGAATAAGCGTATTTCCCTGCAACTCTTTCTTTAATTTGCACCACTCAGCGTCTAATGGTGGCATCATCATTTTGTCCATATCAGTGCAGGCAGATTTTATACAGAGCAAGACAGATATTAAGATATTTTCGATGCAGATGCAAATGACTTGTTACGCAATTTGGTTTCTTGATCATGAGGGAGCACGGACCTCACACAAGCCTTGATAAATGAAAACGATGGCTAGCATATCCTAAGGTACAATATGTTTGCAGGATGCTTTACAGCTTTCTCAGAGGGCACCATGGTTTATTGCCTCAGACTTAAGATGCCATACAGCTTGGGCTAAATATGGCTGTGCAAATCATTGCTATGCATCGTGGGATGCTAGTTTTTCATCCTCTCCCTCTCTTCTGTCTCTCTTGTCCTCTCTCTCTCTCTCTCTCATTTACTCTTTCTTATTTGTATTCTCACAAACACACACACATGCACACAGAGACACATTCTCCCAGTCTCTCATGTGACTTGATGAGTCTGACTGGTCTGACTCTACTGTAAGGCCAGCCGTCCATCTAGAGCCAAAGCTGCCCATGAATTGCAGCCCCCATCTGTATTTATTTATGCACTTGTTTAGACTTTAATTAGTCAACTGGAGAGCACTGCCAAACCTCCAAACCCCCCCAGGCAGCGAGGCACGAAACTTGAACAACTATTCTACAATTCCCTACAGATGCTGACATGTTAAATTGCAAAAGCTGGTGGGTGCCTAATGGTGGTGTCCTTTTCGAGATGTAAAAGCCAGAATGCGGAGTGGATGTGAGACTTGGAATATTCTTCAAGACAAGGGGTGAACGTGCAGCTTTGATCGCGGTCCACAGAGGTTACAGATGTCTTTCGGCTTTCCTCAAACGCGGCGGTTGCTTTGACAGCTCCCGTGTTTGTGAGTGTGCTTTGTGAGTTTGTGAAATTGTTTTCCTGATGACAGACAGGGAGATGCTAACACCAACATCACAGCCCATCCCCATAAAAACGCACAGACTTTGATTGATGGCCCTTTTGGTTTGTGGGTTTGCTCAGATGGGCCTCCATCTGTCTCAGGATCCTTGTTGCCTGCACAGTGATCCTCAAAGGATGGCGATACAACAATTATCATTTGTTAATGTCAGATTTTTTTTTCTCTGTTTTTCTTCTTTTTTTTCTTTTCAATTTTGTTTTCTAGCCTCTTACACTCTCAATCGCTCTTTTTCTAAAAAAAAAAATCCACTCCAGTATTTATGTCTTGGTGTGATGCTGGCTCAGGTCATTGGCATTCATTCATTCACTTTGTTTTTTTTTTTTTTTCTCATCTTCATTAGTAAACCTGATCCAATGCCATGACTCACGGCCCCTCTTGAGCTCATTTTATTGTGGCACATAAATACCGTCAGTGAGCTTTGTTCATTTGTATAATTTGCCATTACAAAGGCAGAGAGCCCAAGCTTTACTCCTTGAACCGGGTCTAGACAGACATATCTCCCCGTGCCATAGCGGGTCACGTTATCAGATGAATAGCCATGGATGGGGATTTGGTTAGAGGCTCTTCTGGCCTTTCCATCAATCATTCATAAATAAGCTGTGAGATATTACACTTTTCCAGTAAAAGCATTTTTTATGTTAACTACTGGATGGCATGTACTGTAAGGTCAGACAAAGGTCACAATATCATATTAAAAAAGAAACACCTGCAAATACATGTTTCCAAATGCAAAGCCAAAATTCCCCCCTTGAAGACGACAAAGAAAAATTGATTTTGATCATTAATATTTGTTCTTGTTTCATTGAACATATAAGCTGTGGGTCAGAATATCAGACTTGTGATCTGATACGGACTTCCAGTTGGCTCCTTTAAACATTTTAGTAGATAGCTCCTGCATAAGAGGCCATGCCAAAGCCACTTCTTTAGTTAGTGATCTAGAAGCCAACACTCCAACATATTAAAATATCCAATGCGACTGTAGTGATTCATTACTTCTTGTTAAACTCCATCACATTCATTCTGGAAAAAAGTCTCCCCTCCCTGAATGCCTCTCTCACAGAACAGCTTTAACGATCAGATGATCAAACAACCATATTTGCGTTTCTTTCACACACCCAATAAAAGTGCCAACCAGAATGACATCACAGCTGTCGTTATTAATCCTTCCTCCCTAACGACAGTAGCCATGCACTTGTTGCTCTTCCAATCCGATGGTGTTATTTTTGCCATCGCTTACACTGCGGGCATACGGAAGTATGATGCATCCAAAAGATAATCCTCCAAAAGCTTTTCACTGAGAACTGAGGGAACTGATGTTGTCAATTTGCTCTGTTTGCTCTGTTTGCTCTGTTAGCTCAGTGCATGCTGCTAACACAGGTACCAGTGCTTGCTATGCGCTATTGCCTATAAACACTGCCTGTCTGGCTGGATCTGGAGTCCCACTCTGGCTACCAACAACGATCAGCGTATCTTAGAGGAATAGTGTGTAACATTTTGGAAGATCTATTAGCAGAAATAGAATATAATATTCATAACTATGTTTTCATTAGTGTATAATCACCTGAAACTAAGAGTTGATGTGTTTTCGTTACTTTAGAATGAGCCCTTCATATCTACATAGGGAGCAAGTCCTCTTCACGGAGTCCACCGTGTTGCTCTGCTATGTTTCTACAGTAGCTCCGAACAGACAAACCAAACACTGGCTCTAGAGAGAGCCTTTCACGGTTTTACGTTACCTGAAGGCCATCGCAGTTCTCCGACACACTTGCGAAACTGCGGTAAAGTGAGCTGCAGAGTGCAAAACCGTGGAACCACCAGCCACTGACTGACTTCTGTTGCTCCTAAAGTAGTGTTATTATGGCAAGGATCAAAGGATGGGAGCGAGGCAAATGGCGTTACCACGGTTTTACACCTCACAACTCGCATTACCACAGCATTGGAAAGGCAGGAGTGAGCGGAGGGGTACGCAGTTGGTTGCAGTCTGCAACCACACCACTAGATGTCACAACTAACTTGTAATGCATATCTTCCTCTTCTCTCTCCTCTCCTTTTCCGATCAATTACAGCATCCCTCTCTATATTCTAAGATATGTTTACAAATTTGAGGTATTATTATTATTTAGTTGACTATAGCAATTTCAATGCAGTATTTGCTAAATGCTCTTAAATGTCCAGTATCAGGTCAGCATAGTGTCTGAAAACATTGTATTAGAGGTATGAGGCTATTTAGTTTCCCTCTAGACATCAGATGGTATGAAACTTTCTCACCTGGCTGACCCCATCCAACTCATCTACCCACACGTGCTCGCTGCATCACAGTTGAGCCTGTACTGTTGTCCTTTAAGACTGTAAGTGAGAAATGATCAGCAAATGCGATGCAGCACATCATATTATAGACAGCTTTTGTTTTCAAAGCCAGTAAAGAAAGTTGGCCCAGCATCATGTTTTCAAGCAGCTCTATCAGCTATGAATGATGCATGTGTGTACCGGCTTATTGAATAAACTCCAGCTCAAAGTGGATGACATTCCACTGCACTTCAGACAGTATAACTGTTCCTACGGATGTGAGGGATGAGGATAACAGGATCTGTCTCTTTGTTTCATTATTCTTTTGTTTATATTGCGCTTTATGCATTTATGTGCAGCAAGAAAGAGACCTTTGGCTTCACTTTTGCCCTTTTTCAACAGGTCCTCAAGGCCCAATGTGTGGGTGAGGCTGTCAAGAACCGTTACCTTTTGCAGAAATTATGCCCATGAAAGTTTGATGGGGGCTCACATAACAGAGATTGTTTTAGTCAGTGCTTCCCCACCGCCACCTACACCGAGCTGGAGATAGATGCATGTCTGTGTGCATATCTTCGTGTGTGTTGGTGGGTGACATGCTGCAAACTCATTTTCCTTAGCAATTTACTCCTGTTCAGGTTCACAGCGTAGCATATCCCAGTACATCGCTGTTTTTTCTTGGCTCGCATGTCTTGAGGAGCAACCATGACCTACTCATGATCACATGCTGTTCTATTGTGAAAAACATGCACATTCAGCAATGAAAGGTCCGGGGCCAGATGTTTTGAGGTGACAGTGTTAATTAGAACTTCCTGTTTTTGTAAGCGTAGCTTGGAGTGTGTCACTATTCTCACTGACGATAGCTTTGTAAAACAGCCGGTTTAAACAGCAATACACAGCACAAGTTAACATGTATATATGATGACAGCACCGTACTAGCTCTCCATTGATAAACATGACTATGTATATACAGATATGTATGAAAAATGAGGTGACATTCACGGTGAAAGGCAATACACACGATGCCGAAATTGTGGAAGATGCAATTTCATGGCTTCTACTTAGGAATGGTAAGAAGAGATAACGCTGGTATTAAATGAACTCTTCCTCCATATCCTGGAATGAGAAAACATGAGAAGTATGTTGATGTTGTCTGGGCTGCTGTGGACGTGAGCATTTGTGAAGGGAACTACACAGACCCTTGGTTGCTGCGGGAAATGCTGTCAAGAGCACCCATGGCCTGTAGCCCTAGATGATGAATCGTTCCTTTAACTGTGACCGATGCCGCCCGTTTTCCTCAAACAATGCTCCAGTGTTGGAGCGAGACTGGGATGTTGACTACATAATGGCAAGTGATGTATTATATGCTGGAAAGCAGCAGGGGAACACACTGTTTGCGCCCATCCTCTGTGACATCTATGCTGAGGTCAAGATCATGAGAACGTACCCCGATTGGTAGCTTTTTGGAGTAAGGCCTGGGGCGACAGACTGCAGTTGACCCAGCAGGTCAGTAATTCCCTCTTTAGTGAATGGGTGCATTTAGTCTCACTGTCCCACACTATTGCTGGTTTTGTTCTCGAGTCAGGCATGATATACACACACACTGTGTGTGGACGGTTCCATTCAAAACTGCAGTATGATTTTATGCCTCTTCAGAATAAACAATTGGGTTACTATTTCACTTCCATTCTTAATTTGTTGAATAGTTCTGTGTTTGAGGGTAAAAACTAGGGCTAAGACGATACACCTATCTCCTGATTCGATACCATCACGATAATTGGGTGACGATTGCGATTCTACAAGTATTGTGATTCGATATTACGATTTATTGCAATTTTTAACTTTTTTAACTCTAGACCATGAGAATTCACTTTGGAAAATGTCTAAATTAATTCAGTAAAAATGTTTGATTTCCAGCAAGTACGTAGTCAGAGATGTCCTGAAGTCAAATATATCAGTCATTGTCAGGCAGTATTTATTACATTTTTTTCCAGCAATCCAAAAATCAAAGAATAAAGACATTTCCCTCACATATTAGTGTTATTTTCTTTTTAATTCATAACGGACATGTAATGTTTCACACTTCTGGTGAATATAATCCAATCAATCTTATTTCCATATATGTATTTTGTATAAATAATTATTTAAAAGGGAATCAGATCACCTGTCCAAAACCCTCTCTATCCCAAATTAGAACAAAATAATTTGTCTCAGCTGGAGATATTATCGGTATGAACCCAGCTTGAAATTAAATGGCAGACATGAGCTGGTACCACACCCAGACCAGACCTAGCAGCTTGTCCTTTATCCACACTTTTCCATCCTTTTTCCATGGCCTACGTTTTTCATTACAGCAAAGCAGGACAGGATATTAGTCTTCCTCAAGGGCCGGGGAGCGAACTGTTAGTCACAGAGCTGAGAAGTGTTGGCTATAAGGAGATGATATGGAGCAAGAGAGCCACGTAGCTTAGGGTGGGGTTGGGGGTGCTGGGTGAGTAACACTGAGCTGCAGTCTGATCTGAAAACGGGGCTCTGCATGCTCCACTGTTAGAGGATTTAAAAAGAAAGATATGAGGGAAGAATGTTACTTAGGCTATATTTCAGTGGATAGACGAGTTTTTAATAACCAACGATTTGACATTAGTTCAGCACAATCCTGCAAAGTGAGACTTATCAAGATGTTTTTGGCTCTTATGCTAACTCAAGTCACCATATACACCACCGGGTCATCAAACTGAACCACGTCTCTAATAGAGGACTGTTTGTGTTCATATTAACAAAGATATTACCTCAGAAATAACTACAGTACACATTGAAAATCACTAAAACCGCAAAGACCATTAAATGCAGATAAAACAATCACAGTTTAGTCAACAATTGCTAACACAAGACTATACACAATTTGCTATTTAACTTATTTATAGTTTTCTGCACGTGTAGTAGAATCAAAAAATATCTTTGCTCACCTGTAAGTAAAACACAAGTACGTGAAAGGATTTAAAATGAAGAATAGAAAAAGAAAATGCCCATTCTAATGGTCATATATTTAATAGTGTGCTTACAAGTTCATTTGTATGCATAAAAGTAATTGTAATGAAATTAATTGATATTGACTACAGACTGAAACAGCCCACATGATGACACTGAAATTAAAAGTTTTATATTACCCTATTAATTAAGGCCATAACCAGTGGGCAAATTCCGTATCTGAGAAATGAAGCCAGTGCGCAAGTGCCTTAAACTTTCAATCTTTTTAACAGCCAGCAGGGGGCGACTCTTCTATGAGAAGTCTATGAGAAGTCTATGAGAATATACAATCAGACTTCTTTTTTGCAAGAAAAGAAGAAGTCTATGAGAAAATGAGCCTACTTCTCACTTAATTTATTACCTCAGTAAACATTGTTAACATGAGTTTATGGCCTCAATCGCTAGTTTCAAGTCTTCTTCAATACAGCATGATGTTCATTTAGCAAATTATGGTCCAATTAAGAGTCAAATAGATGATAAAGTAGGGTAGGATTTAGGGCGTGGCTACCTTGTGATTGACAGGTCGCTACAACGCCGCTGTCCGGTCTGGGAGTTTTCCACGTTTTTGTCTTAAAACTTTATCCCTTTCACAGTGTGGTTTCTGTTCATAAAATTTAATTATAACCTTTTTAGTTGCCTAAAAATGTCTTATTCGGCGTTCGGTTGTACTTAGCTCCACCCTCTTGTGTCACTTCTGGTTGCAAAAAAACAAGATGGCGACAGCCAAAATGCCGAACTCAAGGCTTCAAAACAGCAGTCCACAAACCAATGTGTGACATCACAGTGACTACGTCCACTTCTTATTTGCAGTCTGCGACAAAAACACTGATCCACTTTGTCTAATCAACCAAATAAGTGATACAATTTTGTATGAACAATACGCACTTTTATTATAAACTAACATACCAGACAAGAGATAAGCAGTATCAGCAATGTTAAGGGCCAGAATTTCAGGGAAATTTGCTAAACTCCCGATTAATTTGTGACGAAAATTACTTTACTGACGTGTCATAGAAAAGCAGGAGTAGGTTAGTAAAATAAGTAAGGTTTTGAGTTCGTGAAAGTCTTGTATAACGATCAGTAAAATTAATGTCTCTACCATCCCAGGTTGAATATCGTTTTTTACCCGAGAGAGCAATGTGTTAATGTTCCCTGCAGTCGGGCTGCCTGTTTATCTTCTTGTCCAATTGGATGTGGGATTTGTGTGCGTGTGTGCTCTGTGGGGGGATGGTGGACAACCTAAAAAACCGAAAGCAGCCAGGGTGACCTAAATCAGGAGAGGTGATAACTCAGACAGATAGCTGGAGATTACCCAGGGATCAAGAGGCTCAGTGGCCTCTCAAACAACAATGACTGGAGAGCATATCCCTTCTCACCGCCCCCCTACGGAGACCCTTATGGCTGGTATGGCCCAAAACATGCATGCCAATATTCTCCATGAAAGAGATTTGTCACACAGCCCTCTAGTTGTTGTCTAATGGACAAATAGGCACCGTGATATTGCTTAAGAGACAAAAACACTGTAAGCTCATTTTAAGATGCTTTTGTGGTTGCTCTTTAATGTCTAAATACAGTGCTTATTGGTCCTTTTTAATGCGATATGCTGTGGAATTATAGAATTTGTGGCATAGCAACAGTGCCTGAAAGAGTGCTTTTTTTTTTTTTTTTTCAACAATCATTTAGTAAATGATTAAAGCTATTGAATCACAGCTCAGTTTAATGAAATGGCTTTTGTGATTTGATTTTGAGTCATGTGTGTCCACAAGGCCGGGAGTCTGCATGCGCGTGGTTATGTGACTGCAGGGGTGCGTGTGTTTTCGCGATGAGACGGCCCAACCATTAATTCATGATTGATTGATGAGTCTCCTACACTGTGGCCAATAACAAGCCCGTCTTCTCTCAGTATATCTGCGAGTGTGGGATGTGTTGGTGCGTGGGCTTGTGAAAGAGGGGCAAGAGAGGTTGCTCACTGATTACTTTGTGCTTTGCTTCATCCGAGGAAATAAAACCATTTGTTCAGGATATTTAGATATGTCTTTTCCGTCCTCAGTGCCTTCACCTTTAACTGAAAAAGGTGCCAGAAAGACATGCTTCTTTTTTTAATAGGAGGGAAGCAGCGTTTATACATAAATGCCCATAAAAAAACACGATAAAACAACAGGATTTACTTGAGACTTATTGTATATCTTTATGTATTTAAAACAGTAAGAATGCCACAGCATCTCTTGCTCTAAAAGGCAGATTATCTTATAATCACCTACTTGCAACTCAATCACTTTAACAGCGTAAATACAGTTGTACAAAATGCACAGTGGATGTCTTTAGTGCCATTCTTAAATACTTTTGAGAATGGAGCAGGGGGATGTTTGGTGTGGGTCCATGCTTGGATGTACAGTAAATTGTGGGGGGGAGGTAACTTGCTCTAGGCGATGCTTGTTCCGGGGACCATCTGGTTGTATTGGATTTTGGCATTGTTGACTCTCTGTCCTCCAAACCTTTAACTCACTTTCAATCTCTAATGTTCCTTCTGTTTCATGTCAAGGTTGCAATTACAGTTTCACTATTTACCTACATAATGTTTTATATATTTGTTTATTATAGCTCATTAAAAGGACTTTTTGTCTAACTATAAAAGTTGTGTCCTGTGTGAGCGCTGTATGCATATATAATGAGAGCTGTAACGAACACTGTGAAGCTTCATTCATAACGTTGACATTAAAATTACTATTATTAATAACCTACATAAATATTGTGTGTCAGTCTTCAGTCCAAAAGTCCAAATGTATTGAAAAATGATAGATGTAACCTTTTAAACAATCCACATGTTTTTATCGAACGAAATATTCTGCTTCAATCCATATATGTGTTGGCATTTAGCCTTTCAAAAACATTTTGTTCCGATACTTTTGCTTTGCCTTCTAAAAATAGGTATCATATGAAAATAGCACATTGTACACTGCTAAGAAAAATGATTTTATGTAGGTTGTAACTGTTAGAAAAGCTATCTGGCTGGGTATGATGCGTGGGGACTGCGTAACGACTGATGTCATTGCTGCGCTATGGAAACACAGCGGCACAGCCTGAGTCGTCACAATGCGCATAAAGAGATGGAGACTGATGAGGCGGTAAAGGCCCATCAGCGGCAACATAAGGACACAGATGGTCTTTGGCGTGGAATTTGGAGGAAATAGTAGCCCTAAAGAGCCAGGCGGTCCTTGAGTTAATAAACTTCTCAGTAAAATTATCAGTAAAAAAAAAAAAAATTGGGAAATAAAAATTACTTTTAAACATTTCAGCTCATTTTTAGTTTTTTATGTGCTTTCTCAAGTTTAGTTTAAAATGACTTTGATTTGATTGTAATGTGGTTTTGGTTCCTTAGTGTCTACTGCAACAAGAGTTACATATTATTTCTCAATGATCTTCAGATATCTGGGCATTAAAACATGTTTAGACAGACAGAGGAAGACTGGAGCAATTATCTGACAGAGCTGCGAGTACGGAAGTATATTGACGACAAAAGATTTGAAAGAGCACAAAGCAAATTGAAGCGCTACTCAGTCTGCGAGTCAACCTTTGAGAGGGCACAGGCACAGATTTGTAATATATCCAGGTGCGGCGTTAGACAAATTGTGGCTTGAGTATGCAAGACACACAATGGACTGTGAACCATTCAGTCTCTTCCCTTTATAAATATATAGGAGCTGAGGAAGTGTCCTTGTAACAGAGAGGCGTGGATTTATTCCCAAACTGTGTACTTTAAGCTTGAGAGAGTTGAATGCAGAATATGTTGTTCATACTTTTTATAATGGAATTCATGTGCAGTTGGTCAGATTGAATTGTGTTATTTTCACATAAGGGTTTAGTTTTTTTTTTTCGATTTAATTGTTTGACATTGTGTTGAAGGAAATTAGATATATTTGAAAACCTAACAATGTCATGTGGAATAAGGTCACGAGGAAAAGAGCTGCTGGTACTTGTTCATATTAAGCATTGATAAGATACAGTACGATCTATGGAAGATGCATATTGTGTACTACCACACTGTATACATGTATACAACCCAAGGTTGAGAAATTGTAATATTGTGAGTAACTGGGACATATACAGCATAACCTGCTTTAAGAGCTGGTTGCAGTCTTGTTGTTTAAAACCATCAGTTAGATTAGATTTGAGATATTTTCTCATTTCATCTGTAGATTCAGCAATTATGTTGTGAATTCAATTGAGGTGTTGTCAGTTACTCTGCACTTTTTGTTTGGATTCATTTTTTGAAAACTGATCTTGTTTTGCACTTCTGGTGGCATTAAATAGCACTCAACATTAAAAGCATAACTCTTGACTTTTTTTTGCCCCTGCATAGTCTTTGTTATATTTTTCCCTTTGAGGCGTATGAATTACTGTAGGTTGTCCCATTTGGCATTGTATGACAAATGGAGAGCTGCTGGTAGATATATATTGGTATGTGTTTGAAGTTTCTTGCCATTTTTTTTTTTTTTTATTGAAAAATAATCAAAATATATTCATAGTTTGCAGGCACGGGACATTCAAAACATCAAAAGATTAAAGAGGACCATATGGCAGCTTTTAAAAGTTCTTGAAATGTCACCCAAACTGATGTTATGGATCTATTTTTTTTTTTTTTTTACTAACTGTCTCTCTCCCGCTGTCATACTTCCACATACAATCACACACGCATGGACACACATGCAAGGCCAAACACAAAGCACAGACTGGACCACATACTTTCTCATCAAACATCTTCCCATTGTCATTGTGGGACCCATGGGTTTCATTAGTGCCAGCTTTAAAACAACAACTCTCATTCCCACTCCCACACTCTAGTCCCAAATGCTTTCAATGGAGGAGGAAACAACACTTGCCTGAAGGGTACGTGCATATGAAATTCCACAAAAAAAAAAAGTGATTTATATTCTCTGCTCTCATTTGACTGGCTCGGGAGAAACACAGTGTAACCCGATCAGCACTAATGTTAATTTACTTCTTTGCTGGTCTAACAAATAGTTACATCGGCTAGTTGTATGTTTCAACATATCCTCATACAACGGAGCATATGATTTTTTTCTTTCCTCATTTTTCCGTGCGTTTTCCGACGAATGTCCAGCAACACGTGTCAATATCCGCTCGTTACATGCATACATTCTTTTCAAAATAAACTTCCGTCTTTACAAGAAACAACTCGGATAGGTTTACACAACAAAACTACTTAGTTAGGTTTAGGAAACAAAGTGTAAAGATCGACTTGGTTAGGTTTAGGAAAATATTGACTCGGTTAGGTTTAGGCAATAAAACTTAGTTAGGTTTAGGAAACAAAACGACTTAGTTAGGTTTAGGAAAAGATTGACTTGGTTAACTTTAGGCAATAAAACATAGTTAGGTTTAGGAAACAAAACTACTTACTTAGGTTTAGGAAAAGATTGACTTGGTTTATGTTTAGGAAAATATTGACTTGGTTATAGGTTTAGGCAATAAAGCTTGGTTAGGTTTAGGAAACCAAATTACTTAGTTAGGTTTAGGAAAAGATCATGATTTGGGTTAAAATAACTCCTGAAGGGGCGTAATTTAAGTACGGATGTCACATGACAAATAAATCAATCAATCTCAATTACGTGGATTATATATTAATTGATTTTGTGGGATATATACGAATTACAGTGCATTCATTTTTGTAGGTATAGCTACGGTGTATGAGAAAAGCCTGTAAGGTCACATTTATGCTTATCACCGGTAAGATTACAAATTTGCAATAAAAATCAACTTCAGGATCAAACCCATTAATTTCATGCTAAACATTTAGGGACTGACTGAAATTAAAGACCTTGGTCGGTGCAGTGAGCGGGCAAAGCAGGTGATCACACCGGACTCCTTTTTTGTCAGTGAGCTGCCTTTTCTAACAGTTTTCACTGGATCTGAGGGGGTTTTGTAGGCTGCTTATGCACCCAGGGCACCTCGCTTTTATCCACGCAGCACACCTTGCATGTTTTTTTATAAAATGCTCTGAGCGCCCCAAGTTGAAAAGTGTTCAATTGTGTGCAGAAAAAAAATGGTCTATACGTCATCACAGCTTTTTTCTCTGCCGTCTAATCAAATGAGGTGAGGCTTTCTTCTGGTTTTCTTCTTCCACATCAGAGCTATTGTTGTAAAGAGGGAGAAAAATATAGTATTGTTTGTTTCTGCCCACTGTTTCAGCATGAAGGGAAATCACAATAATTGGCATCAGATTTGCAGCTTCGTGACTGTGAATGCTGTTTTTTTTTTTTCCCCCTGCAATTAGAATTACATTAACTAATGTAATAGCAAAGTAGTGGACAGCAGCTGACTCTGTGGTTGCCTAGCAACAGATAGAGGACGCTTCCAGGGCCTCTGCAGTTTTCTCAAAATGAAGGCAGAGCTTCTAATGTTTCATTATAGAGCCTGTAAAGCATTCCCAGTGTTATGTCGTTTTTATTACAGTATACTGTACATGTAATGCTGCTTGGTTGGTTTTTGGTTATTTTACAGGTTCTTTATTTGTGACCAAAGGTTGAATAAAGATGACTGTATTAAAAAAGGAGAAATTAAGAATTTGTAGAGTGGGGGAATTCTTCTAAAAACATTGTGAAATGTAGGCAGCAGGGTTTTTTTTTTGTATGAGCATATACCTGCTTATGCTTCAGACTTTGTCCTGCATGTTGGAAGTTTCCAGCAAGCCCTCGGGGACGTCGTATCTAGAGCGATCAGACATTTTACCATTGGACAGGGAAGGATGAGCTGGATACAGGAATCCCTGCCCAGGAGGCTGACTTATTCAGTATTCTGCCGATGTTTGATCCTGACCTTACTGTTGCATGTCCTTGGTGCATGCAGAGCGCAGCAAATGCCTTTTTGGGGGATTGCATGCTCCAACCCATTTTAATGTGCCTTTTCATTCTCCGCACACCATCGCTAAGCCCCGCAGCAGGGGCTCAGAGCAACCATTTTGATTATGAGAATGATTGAATTAATGCTGCTGAAGTTGACACTTAATGGATTATGGTGGTCAGAATTGTTAAAACACACGAGGCAGATCTGTGTAAAGACATCCTAAACCCTTTTTTATTTGTCACACTCCCAGGGAATAGGTTTTAAAGTCTAACCTCGCTAATCTCCTGCAAAGTGTAACGCATTAAAAATAAGGTCTAACACATATAAACAACAAGATTAGTCCAATCATAAGGCACTGGATGTTATACATAAAGAGTACCTGGATTGATTCCAAAATGTCAATGGCACACTGTCGCAAAGTTGTCAATATGAAATCATTGTGGTTGTCTTGAGTTGATAGTGACGGTTTATTGCAGCAAAATATTTATAAATAATACATTTTCTACATCTAGTATAACCTACTTAGCCTGCTGCTGAAGAGGATGGATGGATGGATGGATGGATGGATGTTTTTGACTTTGTAGAATCCATTAAACAGATTTCACTTTCGCATGTTGGCACTATATGTCTGATCATAAGTAAACTAATTACCCACAGTGAATGGATTTTTTTCACCTCTTATATACAGCAAGCAAGGATTGCTGATCAAAGCTGTGCTCCTTTGTTGTTACAGTATTTTTCTGACGTACAGTGATGCTCAAAGACACAATATGTTCGATTTGTATCTCTTTTCATTTCCTTAAACTCGGGTTTCGTGTCGCTTGCCTTTGTGTTCTTCTCTTCAAATGTCATTGAACACCATCGCGGGAGGTTTCTTTGGTTGATATGCTGTGCGTGTAGCCTACTGTGTGTGTTTGTATAAATTTTTAGCACCTATTTCATCCCTTTATCTGCACTCCCACTATTCAGCTGGCCATTTGGGCTCTATCAGGCAACCTTAAAGTTTGCACAGTGAACGAACAACTGTGAAGACAGATAACGGAGGCACATTTCTTTTTGAACCGCACCTATTTTCCTCTTTAATGATGCGCCGTGAATTACACTCATTTGTCATCAATATACTTGCCGAGAAACCGGAGCCAATTGAAATTTGTAACGCATTAACTAAAAGCAATATCGCTGTCACAATACATTAGCTCCAGTGATCTGATTGTGAATGTATTTTGTTCAACATTTTATTAGGTTCATTTAAAAAAGTTATTGGGTTCATTTTCCAACATAATCAGGAGAGCCTTGTGCATGGGGGACTCTCCTATCCAGAAGCAGCCAGGAGGAAACATAATGGCATATTGACTGAAATGCAGCCTTATATAGCAAACTTGACATTTACCATGAATTTAACGCATATTCCACTTCATTTAGTCCTAAACTATCATCCACTGAGTGGCAACAATGCCAAAGCAGATGTGAATTTATACGCTGAATGTAACAGTGACTGATTTCCTGAGCATTTTTACCAGCAAAAAGAGAAAAGCTCTCATTTATAATCAGCTCTTTTTGTTGTTTTTAAAACTGATTTCACTGTGATATTTAAACATCCAACATCCATCCATCACCTCCAACATTTAATTTATAGAGCGTTTCAACAGAACTGCATTGCTAGGCAACAGCTTGGGTCCATTTTTACTTCCTTTCAGCTTACAGTATGTCATTCACATACACTGCAACGACAAATAAACTGGGACACATTTGAAATGTTTACATTTACAACTCTGTGTGTGATAAAAAAATGAAAAACTCTGGAGGAACTAGTTTTTTTGTCATAAGCCAATATTTAAAAATATGCATTTCTGGAAACTAGTTACATCTCATGTTGGCAACATATGGTATATATCAGTCCAGTTAACACATTCACGGAGGATTGTGGCCAGATTCCTAGAATATCTTATGACTAGTAATTCAGAAGTTGTTTTCAATGTCACACTTTATTTAAAGGCATTGCGATGGAATGATCGATATGCGCTGATGGCCGTAGGAATCCTTGAAGATGCTCATTCATCTCTTTATTTGAGGAAGTAGAAAAATGGAAAGAATACTGTAAGTTTTTTTTTATTTTCACCTTGGACGCTTTCCTCTCAGATTTTTGTATTCACCTCCAAAAAAGTAGTAAAAGGAAAAAAAAAGTTGTATAACATGGAAACACTCAAGTACAAATACCTTGAAATTGCACTCAAGTAATGTACTTAAAGCTGCAGTGGGTAGAAATGGAGAAGTTATTTTTATAAAACGGTCACTATATCCTGACAGTAGTGCATGAGACAGGTAATCTGAAAAAAAAAAATCATGTACCTTGTAGTGCAATGTTGAGATCAGTTGAGGAAATACCAAGCACTGCCCATCAGCCGGAGGCCAGCTAATAGGAACGCTCAATAGGAATGCTCTCTCTCTCTGAAATGACCTGTGATTGGCCAGAGTCTCCCATCAGCTAGATTTTTTAAAGCCTGAAAACAGAGCCATGAGGAGGTGCAGAAGTCTAGTTATCTCTCAGAACACTTGAATTACAATATGCTGAAAGGTTATTATGTCATTTTTGCTCAAAGATGTCAAAAACATTCTGCCTACTGCAGGTTTAAGTAAATGCACTTGCTTTCCATACTGTTCTTTTCTTTCACAGTTTGTGTGAAGCAGTAACAGCTATGATGTGATGAAGTCCTAACATCCGTATAAGCGGGGGGGAGGGGGTGTTATATAGACTTGTAGTGTTGTACTGCATGGTTGGCAGAGTGGGATGCCAGTGTCACCGTCAGCTCTTTGTCAGCACAGCCTCCCAATAAAAGGCCGTCTTTCTGCTCTTCCTCTTTTCACTGTCCACTACGATGGCTGTCGCAAGTTAGACATTAAACGCGCCATCAGTTTAACTGAGGTTCTGCAGGCTCTCCGGTCTATGCAAGGCACACACGCCATTGTGCTCTGCTGTAGCACATCTAATCTCTCAAATCACCAGAAAAAAAAGTCTGTGGTCTCTAATTGAGTGAATACTTCTTCACAGTTGAATATATAACAATATTTAAATAGACCTCTTCTGATATCAGAAAGAAATGAAATGCAATAAAAGCATGTATTTTAACAAGCCTTTTTCTTTTCTCTCTATCTCTCTTTTGGCATTCTTTGTGGATCCATTGGTCTCCTGTCCTCCCTGCATTTAATTCGACAGGTAAGTCCATCTTTTGTATTTATTTTGAAGCCTCTGGGCTGGATTAGCTCGTATGCGCCGGCTGTCACGGTGCGAATGTTTACCAAAATTGCATCTTAAGTACTTGCTGCACCAGGGATGCATTTTAGCACAATAGTTTTGTAAACAGTAAACACATTCTCTTTGCTCAGCTGACACTTGGAGAATGGGGCAATTCCATTTATGCAGCCAATCTCATTGGCTACTGGAGAGATGCCAATCTGCCCCTCACAGACAGGGAAGAGAGAGGGGAGAAAGGGGAGCGGCTAGATTAGCATTTATTCATCCTGACACTGATCAGATAAATGGGAAATGATAAATGCTGTCTATTTTTACTTCGCTTAACCTGCGTTAACTTTTCATTCAAAAAAAAGAAGCTCCTAAGGTCTCGCCGTGCTGCGCCTTTGAAACACTTAATCAAAGTGTTGTTTGGGATTCAGTTTTATTTGAGGTGATCCGAGTATGAATAATGAAACATGTTGCAGTTGTCCCGATGACTCATTTAGCATAAATGGTGAATACGTTGAGCTGTCTGCTGGGTAAAGGAGGAGACAGTCATCAACTAAGAGGACAAAAAGGCTTTGTTCGGAAATCAGTCCCCAGTATGCAGTTTTTATTCATTTTCCTTTTTGTTTGTTTGTTTGAGTTCTTTCAAAAGTTGCACAGCGAATCTAAATGTCTATTCAGGGCTGCTTAATGTATAGTTGTTGAAAAGGCCATGATGTCCCTCGAGTGGCTGATATTTAAGTTTGTTCTTATTTTTAAACTTAATGCTACTTTGTTTACAGCCACCTGCGAAAGAAATAGATTAGTAAATCTCTTCTTTGTATTGATCTTGATCTACAGAAAAAACATTGCAATTAAATTGCTTTGTAAATTCAAAGTTACACATATATTTAACATCTAAAAAGGATGTAGTTTGATACATTATTATTATTATTACATCGTTATCTGAACACACTCATTTACACAGTTTCTTTCTGATGCGTACTTTTCCATCCCCCTTTATCCTGTTTCACTCTTGTGCTGGTCAGTACTTCAACAAATATTTCCTCAAGCATATACAATAAGTACCGTTTCATTATGTAAAGTATTTATTGTTTTTTTTGTACAGAGTAGCCTCCTATGCACGTACAGTACACATTCAGTTGCAGAGATCTCAACCATGCATTTTATTGATCGCTGTTTCCTTGTGTGGGTGCTGGAGTACAGTTTGTGTTAGACACTTGTCTTTAGGCATCTAATTTGTTTGACTATTGACACACGAGGAATAGAACTGGATTGGAAAAAAAATATGTCAAAACATGCACGACCTACAAAATCTGAGGTGTAAAAAAAAAAAAAAAAAGAGGAAAATTTATGTTTAAATTTGTTTTTAGCCTAAATCATCTTGGCTTTTATATCACATCAATTTCACCAGGGCATATCTGTGAAGGTATGAATGACAATAACACATAAATGCAGTCCTGGATAAAGCTTTGTAGTTCAGCCACCATAATACTCTGACGCTGACCCACATCTGCCGTTAGACGGGTAAGGCCCAGCTGTTGCCGTGTATTATCTCACTGGCTGACCCTGATGTTTAATGTTAAAAGCAAGACAGAACATTATCATGCGCTAATCCAACCGAGCAATGGCAAGAAAGTTAGCTACAACATACATTGTAATAATAATAATAATAATGGCCACTAGTTCTCTGACTCACTGTAATGAATATTCAGCTGCCAACCTTGCCCCCATTCTCTAACTAGTTTCACCTTTCTCAGCAACCACCACTGCTCTACTACCTGCAGTACCATAAGAGTAATGACTCCTCTGTGATTATTATTAATTCAGTGTTGCTCGAGTTTGGTGCATGTAAATGAAGCAGTGGGTGTAGAGGAGCTATAGGTTGCCTGGAGAGTTAGCCTGAGTAATGAATGTATAGTGCCCTATTGGACCTGTGTCTGTTTTAGTAAAGTTATTATGTTGACAGTTTGTTCAATGTTCATAAGGGGAGGGCGTTGTGAGTGGGCCTAAACTATAAGCTTATAACTTAATCTATTATGCAATAGGAAATCTCTCTATATAATGTGTGAGTTTAACTTCCGTTCGCTGCCCTCCTTTTAATTAATCGTCAGCTTGCGTATGTAGGTTAGGCAAACACCAGGATTTTTGTTAGTGGCTATTCAGTGCAGTAATATTTCAAATGATATTGTATTATATTTATTACAACAACAACAGCAGCAGCAGTATTTGAAAGGAAGAGGAATGCACAACAAGGGAGAAAGTGGTGTGTCAGAGGTTTTGGATTCAAAGATAATGTTGATGATGATTAGAATATTGATCCTGATAACCCACCTGTTATAAAAGAAGCAGTGGAAAGCCACCCACTCATTGTCATTAGTCATCATCGGCTCCCTACAGCCCACTGCAGTACAGTACATGCTGCCACCCATGATTTAGCTCTCCATCCAGTTATGAGGGGGTGTTAAGCGTTTATTATGCAGCCCAGTCCGAGTCCCAATGAGATGGCAGAATGCTGCCCGATCGATACCCCTCACAGGAAGCCGGGTTAATTTATTTTTTAAGGATTTCTTTGCATCTCTAAGCGCCCCCCCCCTCCCCTCTTGCTGCAGGTTGTGATGCAAGCTATTTCCCAGAGATCTGCAGCGTGATGTTTTGTCACTGATGCACACATACACCACTGCACACAGGCAAAAGTACTGTACAGTTAGTACGTGCATGCTATAGGGCTGTGTATTGGCAAGAATCTGGTGCTACGATACATATCATGAACGTTTATATTATATATTATGATATATTGCGATACTGTAAGCAAGGCAATTTGTGATTTTTTTAAATTTTATTTTAGGAAAACTGTCATAGTGTAAAGAACACAGCAGAAATAAACCATTTTAGAATAATCAAAAATAACACAGTTATACTGCATGCATGGTTTTGATTCTCATAAAGTGGGCATGTCTGTAAAGGGGAGACTCGTGGGTACCCATAGATCCCATTTGCATTCTCATATATTGAGGTCAGAGGTCAAGGGACCCCTTTGAAAATGGCCATGCCAGTTTTTCCTCGCCAACATTTAGCGTAACTTTGGAGTGTTATTTAGCCTCCTACTCAACAAGCTAGTATGACATGGTTGGTACCAATGGATCCTCCTAGTTTAATTTACACTTTTATATGATACCAGTATCTTCACTCTAGCTTTAAAACTGAGCCCGCTTCTTCAACAACTTCCGAAAGATTGAATAGCGGCGGGCTGTCTGATTTTTAAGAGGTTAATTAAAAATCTGTAGTGTCTTGGAGAATCGATTCAGTATTGCACAACATTATATCACGATACTCATGTGTATCAATATTTTCTTACACCCCTAATACATACTGGTGCACCATTTTTGTTTACTGTATTCTACTGTTATACTGTTTTTATGTTATACAAAACCAATTATGCTATTTTCTGCTGTTTTCTGCTGGGTTGTTTTGCTCTTTGAACAAGGCTCGGGACTCTGACAATGCTAGCTGTGAGAGCTCGCTGATTGATGGCGAGGCTAAATTGTGTTCATTGGGATCTCAGTTAGCAACTATACATGTACAGCCTGAATCTACAGGGTGTCTACATTGTTAGTGTTTGACCTTCAGATCTGACCCACGCCTCATGTTCAGAATGCCCCACTCTTTGCTCACCTCACCCCCTCTGAATTTTCTCATTTCATTGTTGTGACCTTTTACTCTGTGTCAGTAACTCTACCTTTATATCCATCTTTCTTTTGTGACTTCTCAGCTCAGCATTGCACTCATAAAAACATAGTCCTCCATATAGACATTGTATGGTTTCCAGCTCCGTCGGGCTTATTTACAACCACGCGTGAACGTAACTGCATGTGCACAGATACACTACATGCTCAGTTTAAGCTACAAGCCAATAGCTTCAGACCCTGCATATCCTCTGGCTGGCATACAGCTGCGGCTCTGCAAAGTGCAGAACCAATGTTACGCTTTCCTGCCCAACTGCTCTTAAAAGAAGCCGAGAATCTCACACTTTTTCACTGACCGAACGGCGATCTGATTTCTGCAAGACAGTCGCAAATCACCATGTCAAACCACTTATCATCTTCTAAATCGATTCTGGATTTACATATAAATAAAACATATCATCCTCATCCATCAGTGTATGCTTGAAAATGTGAGGCAGAGATGAATACATTTGTTATCACTCCGATCATTTTGGTCACCACTCATCTGTATTGATTTTCACTGAGCATCATCAATCAAGGCATTTATAATGGATGCCGTCTGAGAGCCCATATCTCCCCCCAGGGAATTATCACCCCAAGCTCAGGTCAAGCAGAGATTTGATCTATTGTCAGTTAGATGAATTGATGTTTTCCTCTACAGTTACCGTGTTTTATGGGCACAGAAACAGAGAGGGAGAAAGAAAAGAAACGGTAAAGGTGAATAGGGATAGAGATAAGTCTAAAGTAGTTTAGCGTCAGCCCTCAGGCCTTGAAGCTTTTAAAATATTCAGAACCATTCTCCATCACCTTTTGCCCCGGTTGCTTGTTCAAGAAAGGAGTGAAATGAAATCAATAGCGGTGCCAGTGCCGGCCTCTGTGCCAGGCATCATCCAATATTTATACAAATGAAGCTTCACAATCTCAAATGTACCCAACAGTTGCATGTTTAAGGGGCTGTGAAGGACTCTGAGGGGGTGAAAATTGAAGACGAGAGAATTAAACAGGTCCTATACCCGCATCATGATGCCCTGCCGTACACACTGCAGTCATTTGCATTCACCTGATATGGCAGGTTATGATTAACAGCTATGTTGAGTCTTAAAGTGGGACGCCCTTGGTGCCATAAATAAGAAATGGATCATAAATCCCACATGGCAACTTTAAGCTATTATCACTCCCCAAAATGCTTCCCCTTAAAAAAAAATAACCACAAAATGTAGTGCTTTTGTTACTTGAGCACTACATGCAGTGCATGCTAGACTATTAATTTGGACGTTCCCCAGAGATAATTGCCAGAAAAGCATGAAAGTATATTGTGGGTATATTGCTCACGCTGCACCTTCATTTTTCATCCTACATGGGCCACTTCCTCAGACATTGGTTGGATGTTAGTTACTGATACAGGGTCCCTTTACTGTCACAGACTGCTGTGGTCCGGTTCAGATGAAAACTCATCATTCAGCGCCATTTGGCATGGATATGTGTGAAGACAAACTCCTCGAAACACAATTGTGAGCAAAAACTCATGTACAAATAGACAGACATGCTACAGTTCTGAAAACTGATTGATGAATTCCATGTTGATGACATTTTTGAAGGAACCCTTATGGCTTATTGTTTGGAATTAAATGTCTCCCATTCATTTATAGTATAATATATTCTAAACATGAAATGCATGTTTACTACTGCTTGCATTTATTGAGGAATTGAATAAGAAAATAGTTTCCATTTACTGCGCTCAATTGCAAAACACTAAATTCCCAGCATATCCTTCATATTAATACGTGCGATTAGTGTGTGGTGGGATTTTACCTGAGAGAAATCCTATGAGCTGTGGGAGGAAAAGAATTTGATATGTATATCCTGCGGCTGACTTTGTCAGTCCCTTTAGGATTTGACAAATCGTGTGATTACAAGAATTAATACAAATTGAATCAATTATTTTTGAGAGCTTGCAGTTTTGTCCAATCTGTGCGATATTTCCACAAAATACTGTAAACACGTCGGCCCGTTTTAGCTCATAACGAACCTTGGACGAATGAAATGAATCCTCAACACCAGCAAAACTATTTTGTTCAGACACATTATTCCCTGAGGGACATTCGCACTTCTTCTTCTCCCAAGTTCCACTGATTTAAACTCACCCAACCGTCTCTAACCCGACCAGTTCTTACCTGTTTTTCTGACCCCTTTTGTTGCATATTGTTCAAAGGACACCAAAACACCAACTGCAATTACAATGTTGTTGATACGTTTGAAGAGATAACGTTTTACTCTTATTGGAACTAATTATGTAATGATTGTCAGTGGTTTCTTAAAACATTTTTATTCCTGCTGACTTACAAGTTGTAAACATTATCTTAATTTATCGCAAAATAACACAAAAAAATGATGCAAATTGATGCATTGAATTTTTTTTCTCAGAAAAGCCGCTGCAAATTCAGTATATTGATGTTGCCCCCCACCCCCTGCTGTGGAGGTTTGCAGAGTATGGTGCACAATAGGTAAAATGCAGCCACAGTATGAGAATATGCACACTAGAGAGCAGTCTGTTCCCTCTTTCTGCAGTCGTCGTGAGCCTCCATCTCCCTCTCACTTCCCCCCACCTTCTCACACAACATACTGTTCATGTCAAAGGACCCAGGAAACACAACATCTGTCAGTGCACTAATTTACACAATGAACACCAGAGGAAGAAGGATATATATACACCTCAAAATGACCTTGTATTGAACAAACATTTTACATCACATGAAAACACAGTGAAGAATATGTGCAAATCTTCCTTTTAAGCTGCTGGATAATTTCTTCAATGATTCTGACACAATTAGAAATTGTATTTTGGATTTCAGTATGCATGGTTTTGATGATTGTTGCCTTTAGTGTGCTTGATTCAGTGAAAGGAGGCGTCGCTCCTCAGTGAAAGCCAAAGAGTGAGACGCAATGAGAAGCATAGCTTTAGATCTTTGACACTCTGCTTTCTTTACTTGGATGGTGCACAAATAGTGATGTAATAATATGGAAATATGCTAGCCGATTGAAATGCAATAGATCATTTGAATCTATTCTCAGATAGGCAATGTGAAGGGGTAAAGAAACTACACTGATAGCGAGCCAACACATCGAATGATAAAACAACAAATATGAGAGTTAAAACAGAGAAGAGATCTGAAAGACCATGAATTTTACATTGGAGATGAGATGCAGATATCCCTCTGCCCCTTTTTTTTCCGTATTTCATTTTTTTGGTACGACACACTGCAGAGACATGGCTCCCCAGTCCACGAGCGCAAAGACTGCGTCTATTGTCATTCATCCTTTCTGACAGGCTTCTCACGTACAAATGAGTTTACTGTGAATAGCAATTCATTTATTTAAACATTTTTTTGTAGTTTACAAAAGAAATAGATTATCTCGTATCATTTTTTGTCCACATTTGCACTTCTTCTTTTAACATATTTTACACAGACTTTTTATTTTTACATTTGTAATCCAACTTAAACATATTTTTTTTTAATATTTTAAATGCTTGTCAAATATCGTGTTTACCATAATACAAATGGGTATTTTTCCTCTTTTTTTCTTCTTACGTGTGTCCCCAGTTTCTTTTTAAACAATAATTAAATGTCCTGAAGTAGAAAGACACATTAAAGCTCAAATATCCACCCATGAGAGAAAAGCCTCAGTGCCCACAATGTATTCCTCTCTGTGTTTCTGTAGAACATCAACAGGTCCAAAAGTCATGGGCCCATTATGCCCTGTGGCCTCAAATCAGCAGTAGATAGCAGTAGCAGTAAATCCACCGCGAAATAGTCCGCCGCATAAAGTACACTCCTTCCACATCACAGTGAGAGTAAAAAGTGTCCAAAAAGATCCCTTTATTCCTTCAGTCCCGCCATATTCCCCTCCCTAGTGTATCCAAAAAGGGGATTTACTGTATATCCAGATAATCACAGGTAAAGACGTACTCACAAAGCAGGGTCACACCTCACATTCCCGAGAAGGTTGCTGTTGGCAAGTGCAAGAGCCATATTCATTGATGATTACCAGAGCTCCCTCAATGTGGTTGGGTTTATAGTCAACATAGTACTCCGGTGTGGAGATTGCAGCCATCTGCTGCATGCTTTGCTTTTGCTTTTGCTTACGGCGCTGACTGCTGAAGCATTGCCTCAGCTGTCTTATTCCGGCTGGAAAGCACTTCCATGCCACATACAGCATGAGCACAATGATGAGGAAGGAGAAGATGAGCGCCATGGTGCCAGTCACCACCTTGTGGATCTGCATGGTGCTCTCCAGGTCGTCATGGCCCACTGTGACAGTGAAAGTGCTGGTGACCACCTCGCTACCCTCGTAAGGGTTGGGAGTAAATGGGCCCAGGAAAACAGAACCACCCTGGGCCAGATCCCTTGTAGAGGCGTACAGGCCTGCTGTAGTTACCTCCATTGGGGGGTCCTCACATAGCTGAAAAGCATAGACAGCATCCAACACATCCTCGCCCTGTGCGGTGTCGGGGCTTGAACACAGCAGGGAATTGTCACGCTGGCCTCGGAAGGCACTCAGCCAAGAGGCCAAGGCACACACGTTGCGACTGCACTCCCAGTCATTCCCTGCCAGGGTGATGCTGTCCAAAGACGACCACGAATCCAGGATGCGCTGGTCCACGTAGGTCAACCGATTGGAGTCCAGCATCAGCACCTTGAGGTTGGGTGCGCTCTCGAAAACGTGCGGCTCCATGTACTCGATTTCATTGGCCGACAGGTCGATCTTCTCTAAAAAATGCCATGTCCAGTCCAGTGTATTGACAACAACAGTGGCACGATTGTTGTGCATGTACAGAGTACGTAAAGTGATGAGGCGAGGGAAGTGGGCCAGGTTGACTTTAACCAGCTCATTGTGCTCAAGATGCAACTCAGTCAACTTGAAGAGGCCAGCGAAGGAGTTTCGTGCTAGGCTCTGCAGTTGGTTGTATCCCAAGTCCAGAAACTGCATGCTCCGGCAGTCTTGAAAAATCCGCACTGGCACAAATTTGAGAGCATTGTAGCGCAAATGCAAATTGGTGAGCTTTCTAAGGCCGTGGAACAGGTCAGGCTCCAGTGCCTGCAGCCTGTTGTATGAGAGGTCCAGGATGCGCAGGTTTGGGAGGGGCCTAAAGGTACCATTTGGCAGAATCTCAATCCGGTTGCTGCTGAGGTCTAACTCCTTGACCCGTCTTAGCCTGTCAAATGCACCCTCCTCGACAATGTCAATGTTGTTGTGATCTAGGTAGAGCCAGGTGAGCTGTGACAAACCAACCAGCTGGCCTTCACGCAGCTCGGTCAAGTTGTTCTCTCTCATGGACAGGCCCATGGCGCTGCTCAGATTGCGGGGAATGTCTGTGAGGTTGAGCCCCTCGCAGTACAGCAGCTTGCTGTCGCAGCGGCACAGCCTTGGACAGACCCCCTCTACCAAGGGGACCGCTCTCAGAAAAATCCCCAATAAACACAGTATCAACCCAGGGGGCTTCTTCAGTGGCCACTTTAAGTACAGTCCAATTAGAAGGAAATCCATTAGCATAAATATCCAGGGATGTCTCTGAGAAAATGTCCATTGAACCACTCTGGATATTGTTTTTTGCACCTATCACATCATATTTATCACAACATATTTAATCAATTTAATAATCTGTTTCGTTCGTTTTGTATTTTTTAGCTGTAGACAGTGATACTGTATTTCTTTTACTTTGTCAACCGAGGGGATCCTTGTCGAAAATGCAAAAGGATAAAGGGCAAGTCTCTTTGCTTATGTTAGGTATCAAGCGGTGGGTGGAGAGTCGAGAGGATGAAAAAAACAAAATTGTCCTCATTGATCGATCTTATTTGAAAAGATTCCTACTCACCCCTATCCAAAAGCTGACAATCTCCATTCAGCGTCTCGCTTTGTGCCCCGACACTAATTATGTGCGAATCTAAAAAAGACCCCACTGTGGTACAAATTCTCCCCCCCTCCCTTCTCTCTTTTCAGTGGACACCAGATCCTTGGCAGGCTTACAATGTCTTAGTTCTCCTCAAGTGAAAGAGCCAGAAAGAGAAGGAATCCAAGTAGCTTTCAGCTAGATGGTAGGAAGTGCAAGTTCCCCTGTCTGCATGCATGAGCTCTGTCTCTTTTGCTCCTCCGCAGTCCTCTGCTGCAACGATCAGAGGCAAGAAGAGACAACCACAGAAAGAAAAAAAAAAAGACCAAGGAAAAATCTTTTCAAATATCTGCCTTGCTCATTTCTCCTCCCCCTTTCCTGCTTAAGTTTCAGCAGATCTGTCACCACATATTATCGCCCATCTCTGGAAGCAATCACTGACTTGTAAGGTTTAAATCCATTCAAGCGGGTAATCATGCTTTCAGTGACGGATGCAGGGAAAAAAAAAAAATCAGGATTTAAAGAGGTGAACCCTGTTCACTGCTGTCTTGTATAACAGTATTCCTTGTCATCTCAGTGGCTCATCTCGGTTAAGAAGTCGCTTGCATCCCCCCGTGGCTCGCAGTTTTCGTTCACTCCCTTGCTCTCCGAGTGTTTTCTCAGCCAGCTGGAAGAGGCTGCTGAAGGCTGGTGCTGGTAGGCAGGCAGGGGCGGTAAATGTGGGAAGCAAAGGAGCGCGCAATCCCTTGCAGCAGAGCAGTACACTGACAGCGCATGCAGAAGCACCTTCTGTTCACTGAGTGTCGTAAGCCACTCACAATTCAGAGTGCTCGCTCTCTTTCCCTCACTCCCTTGCTCTCTTTTCCTTGATCGCTCACTCGCTTTTTTCATGCTGCTCCCCTCCTCTTCCTCTCTCTCTCTCCCCTCTTCCCTCCTCGCTTTTCTCTTGCTGTGTTTTTCTCTGTGCCAGAGACATTTACATATTCAGTATGGGCTGGGCTTAAACCAGGAGCTTTAATGAAGCTCTCTCTCTCTCTCCCTCTGTCTCTCTCCCTCCCTCCCTCCTTCACTGACTGTAATGAATTGGGCCATATAATGTCTGCCTCCTTTGACGTTGCTGTGAGAAAGCAGTTTTGTGATTTCAGAGTTGCAAAATAACATTCATCCAATGAACGGAAGGGTGTCCTCTATTTGTTACACCCATTTGCATGTATATTAACAATCAGATGAGTCCACGTATAGAAGAACGAAAAAAAATAAATGAAATTATATAATTACGATTCACCATATTCTCCTTGAAAATCACAACTATATCCAAACAACACATCAATGTAATTTATTGCAGTAATGATGATGCAATTTAAATGTGCTAATCCTTTTATGCCTTATGATTTCAAATATGACTTTGTGTAATGAATCAATCTCTGTCTATTGATATTCATTGTTGGGAGTCAAGACTGGAGTATGACATTCTTCATTCGATCAAACTGTCCTGTAGCCAGGCATTTAATGTCATTGTCAATTATGGCTGGGCTATCCATTCTGAATACAGATGTAATTGCTTGCCACATAATATTAGCATTAAGCTATAACATAAATATTCTTCTCTGAAGGTCCACTCTCGCCTTGCTTTGCATTTTTCTGGAATCACTCCTAGCCTTGTCATCGTTCTCCCATTAATTTTCAAAGACAATGAGCTGTGACAGCGCCTTACATTCCTCCTATCAGCCAAGTTTCTTACCATCTGATCTCTGAGGTCATTGCATTTGAACTGACAGATGCCATAACTTTGATATCAAGCCTCCTTATTCATTGTTTTTTTTTTTTAAAAAAAGGAATAAATTAAAGATGCTGATGCATCATTCTCATTACTTTGGAAATGTGTTCTTGTAAAACTGTATGGGGCTAAAGCCCAGGTTTGTGTCATGTTTCCAAAGATGTTGTTGTGTCTGTTCGTGTGTGTACTATAATGTTGTTGTTTGTGTTGGAGCTGGTAGTATGGCATTAGCATTCGCTGTAGAATAGCTGTCTAACGGAGACAGGGCCTTCTCTATGAGGGCATTGTGTCCATATAGTGTATTTTACTGACAGAAAAGCGCCCGCGGGGCGCCGGGGAGCGCTTCATCCCAACGTTTCATCCAAAAATGCTCCGAGCGCTTTTTTATGTTTCTGTAAAAACAGTATCTTGACAACATATCACCGCTCTACCAACGCGACGTTAACAGAGGGTTGACTGTACAGCTAACAAGCTCCCAACGCGTATGGTGATAAAAGCACAACACTCACCCAACAACATTCAGTGTCCGACCGATCTGCTCCCACAAATGGGCTTTTCGGTCTTTGTTATGATAATGTCTGCCTGACATATCATAAAACTCTGGATGGACAGACATGGCCAAAACAAGCTTTTCCTCCATTTTCTTGGTAACTATAGTGCAGAGTCCCGCCGGATGATTGGTTGCCAGAAAAGGAGTGACGACAACGTCACCAGCGCGTGAAGTGCTCAGAAAAAAGACGCTGGTGCAGTGCTTTCTATTCCTCTAGAGTAAGAGTAAAATATAACAAGTACTAAATCAGGAGAGTTATCCTGCTGGGTAGATGATTAGACGGTTTTTCATCAAACAGGAAGAATCCCCACCCAGTGGTATAACCCATTACTGCAACAATACCACAGGCCTTTCTGACTGTTACACTACCAGTATTTTAAGCTGTTTATCTAGCTGAGCTTTACTGAACAAAATAATGAATCGGATGTTAAGATTTGGTGTAGATTTGTGTTGCTGATTGTATTATAACCTCTGAATACATGTGCAGATATCTTATTGGATTACATAAGCAAGTAATGTCGAGCGGGCTCACAGATGCCAATGTATCGCCAAATGTTTTTCGTATGCACGAGTTCTACTAGATATAATGGGGTACAAAGGTATTTTGTTCAATCAATGACCAAATATCTCTCAATATTCAACTCCTCAATACTCATCTCTCATCAATGTATGTATTTTTCTTTTCCTTAACATTTTCCTTTTATTCTTTATTAACTTCTTTATCTGGCATCAGTTGTGCAAGTTTATACAGAAAGCAAATCTGTTTTTGGGCAAAATAGATTTTCTGGCTGCGTCTATTGGAACATAGGCTAGCTTGAAAATGAGGTGGGAGTTTGGCTGTCTATTTGATTATAATAATTATACCAAGGAACCACAATTACCTAACAGCCCTGTACTTTGCTCTGACCCTGTCTGGCGCTCGACAGCTTAAGCTTAAATACCGCAGCCACCGCTAGGGACTTCACAATCCTCACATTAATGTTACATTAAAAGATCTGACAGCTATTACACTGATAGTTACTTTGATTGAAAGCAAAGATTTCCGTTAGTTTTCAGCATCACTTTTCTTTGGTTGATAACACCGTTCTGTGATTTTCATTTTATTTGAAGTTCATGGACAAGTCAAACCTCTAATAGCGTCATTGGAGGGATGTGAACCGTTTTAATTCATTAAGCAGTTTTGTCTGAAACTGTTGAATATTTTTTTTTTAATTCCACCATGATCATTGAAGTACTCGGTGAAGGTATGACGGCGACAAAGATATATCGAGCACCAATGCAAAAGAAAGACAAATTGTCCTTCACATGATCTGGACATCTTGAAGTTGGAATCATCTCTGCTTCGCCTTTGCTATATTCCCTCTTAGCTGTAATGGATGACTACACCATCAGCTAATGACTTGGTGCACTATAATGACTTGACACAGCGAACAGGAGATGAGAGTATCCAGACCATCAGTTTTAAGACTTTAAGAGCTTTGGCTCCCTGCTTTGGAGTTAAGGTCAGCACAAGTGTGAGTGAAAATGCATCCGTGTATGTGTGGGTGAAACACACAGGCCTACTGGCACGCTCACATGAACAAAGTCACATAAACAGATATAGCCATATTACAGATTGATGGCTGATAAGGATATGGATTTTTTTTAAATGAATAACCTTTGCGTAACCTTCATTTTTTTTCTCTTATCGTAAATCATCCGCTTTCAATTTATGTTTGAATGTAATTCATTATCAGCATCATCAGCAAATAGTTGTGCCTTGCTTTGTGAAATGGAAGGAAGGGCTTTTTTATTATTATTGCTTTAAAAATGGATTGTTTGATTTGCTGTGCAGCAAGCACCTAATAATGATTGTGAGCTTTCACCACATTTTTTTTTAATATATACATTTGAGAGAATCATCATTTTCTGACTAGTCACATGACTTCGAATTACTTTATTGATTTAAGAGTATTTATTACATTCTGACTAGTTGTGTCTATTCAGCATGGTCGCACTAAATGGCGTATGGCACAGTAATTCCAACCCGGTGTTACACCCAACTCGTCAAATACCACCGTTTGGTAAGTGCCCCTCGGCATCAGATACCGACGTATGGAGACACCCTTTGAAGACTCTATGCGACGCACCGGGCTTTCAACTAACTCCCATGTAAACCCACCCGTGGCGTTATTCGACGGTCAGAGCAAGAGACGCAATGTTAAAAGCGTGAGCGTCCGCTCAGAGCAGATGGGAGGGGAGTTGGTCAACAAACACAGGAGACCACTGTTCGTAGCTCATGTGAAACTAAAAGTAAACGTTGACTTATTTTGTCATGAGTCGTTCGTAGAAACGATTTTATTGACACGCTGTCCCT
This sequence comes from Sebastiscus albofasciatus, assembly GCA_916701655.1. Lineage (NCBI taxonomy): Eukaryota > Metazoa > Chordata > Actinopteri > Perciformes > Sebastidae > Sebastiscus > Sebastiscus albofasciatus. The sequence continues at coordinate 87,620 of CAKAOI010050422.1, forward strand.
GACGAATCCAAAAGTAACGCAAGAGGGGAACCCCGCGCGTTGGTCTCCGATGCCGAGGGGCACTGACCAAGCAGCGGTATTTCACAAGCTGGGAGTGAGAATGTGTTGGTATTTGCAAGTCATTTGGCATGCAATAAAAAAACACAGTTCTTGCTTTTGGCATGTCATTTGTACGCCATGTATTCTGTACTTACAGCAATGTAAACGCATCCGCATAAATATGCTACGCTCAGAGCTAGTGATGTAGAATAAAAAGTGAGAAAGACCAGTTATGGTGTACGGAAAGGCAGGTGGATGGGTCGAGACTGATGTTCGAGATCGGTGTTCGTGTCACAAAGTGTTGTTGAGTTATTTTGAAATTATGTTTTTGATGTTTGTGACATGTTTTTTAAGTGACGTGTTTTCCGTACTTCTGTTACTGTATATATTTTCCTTAATTCACCTACTTATTCTAAGCCCAACCAGGATGTTTTTCCTAAACCTAACTAAGTGGTTTTGCTGCATAAACCTAACTGCAGCCGTCACCATACTTTTGTTGCGTGGCGTACAAATGACACATGCACAGAGGTGTACAAATGATATGCAAAAAGGCTCAAATTAATGGAATATCCTTGTAACATTGTGCTATTTATACGCCTTCCCATGAGATCAGGTTGCTGTTGACAATAAGGAAAGCATGAAGATTTGAATCTGTGCTTTGTTATGCAGATAATTATTGAATTTTTTTATCCAGGCAGTGGTTCTGCACTGCTGGCTTTTTTGCCCTAAGAGAGTGATCGATCTTGAAACAAGAATATTTCACTTAAGTAAAGCCAAGTAGTATATTTGAAGAAAATTCAAATCTCCATCACTAGTGGGTAGTGCAGTGACAAGGACATGATCCCTCACTGGCTTCCCATCTGACCACTGCTTTACCTGACTTTCAGAAGACAAGTTCAGTTTGTGACAATGTTGGTCTGGGCTTGCTAGTCTTGTTAGAACATGTTGTTGTTGCGTGTGTAATCAAACATGCACAATTTAAATGGAGTTCTAACCTACAAAGCATGATTTCATGCCCTCGGCTAATTATGTGATCATTTTACTTGATCGTCTTGGATAGTTTTTATGATAAGACGGTTTGAGGTTGTGGTGTATTGTCAGCACGCTGAATTGATTTGAGGGATCAAATAAGACTCGAAATTATCAGCATCTATGATTACAGGCCCATTATTTAAATCATTTATTGAATCAGAGGACGCCTGACTGTGTGAGCCCAACAAAACAAGGCAGATGATGACTAATTGGCCCGCTGCAGAGATAATGTTGATGGGCAGCTGGGAAAGGGGTTGTGGTGGGGGTCGGTGCAGACACTTACGCCGTGGTGTGGTGAGGAAACGGCAAGAGATGATCCTGCATCTGCAATTGAGTGCGACCTCCAGCAGATGGAGGTTTTTTCTCAGTTTAAAAGGGTCACGAGTGGACAGAGAGTTAACATTGAGCTTATTCATTTCAGTTTTAGTGCTTATTTTCCATCTCCTTTGGTACTTTAGATGACATAATCCCATTACATAATCAGCAACTGAGGATGAACTTAGGAACGAAGGAAATGTACTCAAAGATAAATTGAGATCGCCGTGGGCTTTTCTAATTATTACCATCATAGTCTTATCTCAGATATATATCAACTAAATCAAAAGTGTGAAGACAGTAACCCCAGTGAAGGCTTGTGTTATTATACATGGGTTTCTTAGACAAACCTCCCTCTTATGATTTTAAAGGAGTTTATAATAACTGCGGTAAACCAAACAGGAAAAACGTACAATCATAACGTTCACTGGAGCATGTGACGGGGAAACACGGCTATTAACTATGGGTTACAACTCCTTGAAGCATGTTTTATGTGATACAAAGTTTGCTTCAGTGAGCACCATTGACTGCTCAAACAGAAAAATCAATATAGCGTATCCTCGTGATTTGCCCATGTTTGAGGCTTTACAGTAAAAGTTTGGGTTGATGTATGGACTGAGGATTTATGGCGCAAGATGGATGGTAAGCCTGGCAAAGATCTAATATTTTGTCCATGATGTGAACACGTGGATCCGCATATATACTGTATATATATATCAAGACAGAAAAAAAAAGAATTAAGAATCTGTCTGAAAAGGCCAACATGGGTAAAGTAAAGAGAGTGTGTATCATCGTTGGTGGGAAATAAACTGTGTACCAATAAATCTGGGGGTGGCTTTTGGAAGCAGCATGATCTTAAATCGCCTCTAGTTTTATGTTTCTCTCCCACCACACAAAAATAACGCTCTGCACTGTGTAAATTGGGCAGCCATCATAAAACATTTTTCAACTTTCTTTATTGAACAGAAGCTGGCCACAACATGTTTAAAACTTCAACTAAATGTTTGTGCTGTTTTTCTAAACCCCCCCGTTCGGTATTTTATGTCATCCTTCATATCTGAGACAGCTTGAGACGTTTTTTTCCTCTTCTTTGATGATTAGTTTGAACAGTGAAGCTTTCGAGGTTGGTTTGATAAAAGACATTGCCACTTCAAAAAATTCCAATATACAATGCCTTCGCATAAAGTCAGACAATCCGGTGTCCATATTGCTATTGCATAGCGTTGAGTTGTTCTCTGCTTTCCATATCTGAAGTGTCTGACATATACTAAACCACAGGCATTTAGCACATACACTGTGTTCTTAGTATTAGAGTACATATAGATTTTTACTAGAACAAGAGGGGAATGGAAATGGAAACTAAAGAATCAGTAATTATTTGTCCAGTATTCTTTGGTTTTCTTAAACTTAACAAATGATATGATATCTCTCCTTTGCACCCCATGATATTTAGTATTAATCAAGATTCTGGCTCTTTTTTTTATCGCCCAGCTTCAGTGATCATGTGTCCTCCGAATCCTTTTGCTCTTGTGCTAAGCGTCTTAGTTCAAGGTTTGATAAATTGCTTGCGCCCTCAGGAATGCTGCTTTCCATACGCCAGATGTACTAAGCTGCTTGGTGCACTTATGGCCTCCCTGTTGCCTTGAACATGTTGTCCTTCGTTTCATTGACTTGGTGTTTTGCCCACATTACCGCTCTGGTGTTCACTGTTCTCTGTAAACTCTACCCATCATAGTGTGCAAACATTCCAGGTGGATGGCTGCATCTGAGATGCTGAAACCTCCCTGTCGGACCCTGGCAATCAGCCCCATTGTAATGTTAGGTTAAAGAGTATGCTGTGCCTCTGAACCCTATCTCCCCTGAGCTACAGCGTCATTATTTTGCTATTTGAAGGGACTTGGCTTGTTGCATGTATTCCTAACAATGTGTTTACGGAGCGTATATTTGGATTTGTGTCGAAAATATCACAGCTTAATTCGGAAGGAGTGGAAGACCAAAAAAGCAAGATGGTGGGAGAAAAGGGCAAAGATAGAAATGTCAGTGAGCATGTAAACAACATATAATTGTTGCAGAAATTACAGATAGATAACAGACAGACAGGATCAGTAAATATCTATAGAGAGAAATGAGAACGCTTCTTAGTCAACCAACAAAGCACTGTCAAGCAGACAAACACATGTAAACAGAATACCCAACAGACATACCTATATGTACATTTCCATAGAGAAGATATATCAACAATTGTGACACTGCTGAAAGGACTGAGTTTCAGTAACCTATGCATTACTGATCATAATACTTAGCAGTAGAAAGAAAACTGTAAAGTTAACATGTGAGAAAGAAAGAAGGTTGAAAGGAAAGATCGGTAGATGAGAGCTTTGCCAGCACCATGACAGTCTGACGTGACATCTGCATTAATGCTGATGCTGCAACAGATCAGGTTTTGATCTCCTTCTCCATCATATCCTCCCGTGTGAATAAAACCCTGAGATATTTGAACCCTCTTCACTTGGGGCAAAAAGGTCACTCCCAAACTCAAAGAAGCAATCCACCATTTTTCCACCACATCCTCGACAGACAGCAGAGATAAGATCTTGAAAATCACCAAACCATACAATTTCTACTCCTTCTGACTTTTATATACAACAGCTGTCTTTGGAAATGAGTTTCCTGTCTACGCCACATTGATGAGTTGTATTGAACACTTGTTAAGAATATTCTAAATATGAATCATTATCATAGACATTGTATTTAGTATGCTTACAAATAGAAATGGTAAAAGAACCAGTAGGGTTGTAGTGTGGGGGGAGAGTGGGACTGACTACCCAGGGCCTCAATGAGGGAGAAGGGTCCTTGAAAAGCCTGGGATGAAAAGCTTGTTTTAGTTTGCAATTTTTTGGTTTCAACATAAAGAAATTGGCTGAATAAATTGGTTGAGAGACTGAATTTTGAATACAAAACAAGTGGAATCTCTCTGAAGTACCTCTCACCCCTCTCACAAAAGGCGCGAAATGGCTTAGTCCGCTCCCTCACCATAGGATTCGTCTCTAAACGCAGCTAATTGAGCCGAGTGACTGCTGATGCTGGAGCAGCAGTGACATACACTGAGTCATGTCTTTCCCCAAGAAAGGGAAATCTGGCTTCCAAAAATAAAAATAAATTAAGAACAGGGAAAGAAAACAGCTTTTGACTGATTTCTTTCAAAGGAAAGGTGAGCACAGCACAGTTTAAAGATGGTTTAAGCTAATATCAGCAGTTGTTTAGATTGAAGGCAGTCAGCCAGGAATCTAGCTAAGAGCCTATTTGCATTGTATAACATAAATGAATCAGTATCATAAATGAATCAGCATCATAGCTGCAATGGCATTCGACATATCTATCAGCATTAACATCATGAAACACATGGCCCGTGCGGCAGGTCCGTCATCATCTCCTCGTAATGTTACCGAGGACATGAGACAAGGTGAGCCCATGAAGTGGCCACTAAAAGTTATTACAAGCAATCATTTGACATTGAGGTGTCGCCGACCTCGCAGTAAAGACTGTTCAACTTTGGAGCCCCTTTCCATAAGCTAGCATGACATGTTTGGTATCAATGGATTCGTTGCAATCTCGAGATTCATCTGACACCACTGGCTTCAGATGCTATGTTAAAATAAAAACCCGCAACAGGCTTCAAAAGACCGTTATGTTAATGCCAGATGACCAATTTTCAGATCGTTGTGATCAATGAGGCAGGCCGAGTCTAATTAGGATATAATCTATGGTTCTATTTTTCACTTTTAGATGGTTAAATTATGTTAGAAATAGGCCTAGTAGGCTGACGTTTCATTGTTGGCCTAAGACAATTTAATTTAAAAGCTATATATCAGCTTATCTTGTTTTTTTCAATGTGTTACTGTTACTGGTGCTTTCTGGTCAGATTTAATTATTTTCTTCATAAAACAAGATTTGATCTTTAAAAAAAAAAAAAGGGAGTCTTGAAGTGGAGGGCGTATCATAGTCAAGGTTGATATCGTAGCTATATTATGAGCTGGTTTAGAAGCTATGTCAGTCCTATATGCACAACTTGCTAACACTGTTTAAGAAAGAGGATTTTCTGCACACTGCCTGTGACTGTTGCTGGGGCTGAACGGGCTTTCAGAAAGTTGAAACTGGTGAAAACTACCCGAGATCAACAATGTCCGAGGATGGACCGAGCAGCCTTGCACTTCTCTCTCTCTCTCTCTCTCTCTCTCTCTCTCTCTCTTTCTCTCTCTCTCTCTCTCTCTCTCTCTCTCTCTCTTTCTCTCCATTGAAAGCCAATTAGCAAAAAAATAGGCCTTTAAAGATCTCACTGATTTTGCTAACAAGACGACCCAACCAGTGGGCAATGAACTCCAACATCATGTGTGTCAGCATCAGTACCCTAAAATGAGAATAACTTCACATTTTGAAGATTGATTATCTTATTCTAAGCATGCTTAAGACATTATGGGTTTTTTTTCCAGCTTTCTATTTTATTTTTAATTTTCCTTATAGGCCTATGTAAATATAAATGCAAATGTAAGTCCAATTTTATTGTCACACATTGTACATAGCACAGCACAGCACAGCACACAGTGAAATTTAGCTGCTGCATGTAACCCGTCCTAGTATATTAGGAGCAGTGGGCAGCTACTATACGACGTCCAGGGAGCAGTTTTAGGGGGTCGGCGACCCTCCGGTTATCAAGCCAGGTCCCATCGGATGGAGCTAATTCTGCCCTTATGCTTTTGCTAGCACTTGTTGGAAAGCTGATTATTTTTGTTTCTGCAAATAAAACATGACTTTATTGAAGTCTTGTTTGATTGGTATTTATTATTTATTATGCATTGAGCATTTTCTCAATGTAACTTGGCATTTTTTAGCTTTGTCTTATACTTTTGGAATGATTAATACTTAAAGCTGAAGAAGGCGAGATTGGAGCAAATATGATTAAAAAAAGTTCTTTTTCTAAATAACTAATGGCATCGGCAAGATTTCACAGACTGGAGGAAAACAACCAATCAGAGATGAGCTGGAGCCTTCCCGTCTCCGAGCAGCTGTCAATCACTCGCAAACTCTAACCAAACAGTCAAACTAGGCAGCGCTGATGATGAATATGAATCAATATTCTGTTACTGTAATTCCTATTTCTCGCCTCAAATGTATTCAGAAACATCTTGTAGTGTACTCTTTAGCTATAAAATGAGAAAGTTTGTGACCCGGCAGCCATGTTGAGATCTGTTGAGGAAATACCAAGCACCGCCCACCAGCCGGAGCACAGCCAATAGGAACACTCAATAGGAACGCTCTCTCTTAAATGACCTGTGATTGGCAAAAGTCTCCCATCACGGGCTAGATTTTTTAAAGCCTGAAGACAGAGCCATGAGGAGGTGCAGAAGTCTAGTTTTCTCTCAGAACACTTGAATTACAACATGCTGAAAGGTTATTATGGAATTTTTGCTGAATGATGCCTAAAACATTCTGCTTACTACAGGTTTAAGCACGAGACTCCAAACAAACCTATTTTAACCATAGTGAAAGTATCACTCCGTAATTGTAGGCTACAGTATGTTGAGAAAAGAGGGTTGAAACGTGGTGAAATTTCAAACTGAGCAGACATAAGCTCATATCATATATTATTATTACTTGTTTAATTGTGGTATGAATCGTTCGTTCGTGAATTATAACCAGAGACAAATTCATGTGTACAGTTGTTGGCTCAGTTATTTGTAAAAAAAAAAAAAAATAAAAACATGCGTGAGAGACATAAATCAAGAGAGGGAATGGCCCCTTCAGAGACTGCTTATATATAGGGCCCAGAATTTTGTGCTACACCCCTGGTGATTATCCAGGTTAGTGTGTTGGATTGTTTATTGGAAGAGACTCAACAGTGGAAGTGCATATATGTGTGTGAGTGTGTGTGTGTGTGTGTGAAAGAGAGAATTAATATGGGTCTAAATCGTTTCCAGCTATGTCCAAAGCGAGGTGTTCCCCGTTGAGAGAGACAGAGACGGTGATTTCGCCATGTCACCACTACACACAGCAGTCACACTCCCGGCGTTCGACATGCTTTTATACAGAAACAAGATCAGAATTCTTCACCCGCCACCACGGCTGGTGGTAGCAGCTACCTGCCGCAGCCAGTTTTTCCACTCGGCTCTGGCGGGTTGGTGTGTGTGGGTTTTCCATATGGAGTATTTAATTGAATTACGTGTTTTAACATTTATTCTTAGTGTTTCTTTATGTTCCGCCTCTAATGCTTTTGGCTTCAGAGACTACATCAAACGGCTCCTGTGACTCGGCTCGATCTGCCAAAGGAACTTTGTTCTGCTGTCAGATGACGCAGAAATCCCGCTGAGAGCCACCAAGCCCATTTTCAAAACCCAGCTCTCTGGAGCAGCATGCCCCCACTTTTGAGAGCCCTGACTACCCTGGCATATTGCCTCATCCAGAGCCAAACAAGCCTCTACATCCTTCATGTGTCCACTAGCCTCTCTCATGTTGGGATGAAGCAGAGCAAAATACAGCGAACAGAGGAGTCTCTGATGCAAAAGGCTGAAACACTTGTAAATTTGTACTGAAAATTACTTTTGCCTTTATCCCTCGTGTCCGTACTACAAGGTAAGGTAAGAACGCCAGCTTAGAATTCGGAATAAAACTCCATTAGAGAGCAGCAGTACAAAGGACAGATGAACCTTGTAATACAAGAAAGGGCCTTGTGTTTTCACATTGGAGGCATTAAGTCCTACATCTTGAGCCTTGAATTGAAATGAGTAGAATTGTTACTCACAAATAAAACTTGATTTGTTAGCAATGCACATGCAGTTATTCTGTACTACAAAACTCTTGTTTCTTTCCTTTATACCAAGGTTCTATTCAGCCAGTCATGTTGCGCACAAGTCTGCATCACTCTTTCAATCAGCCCTAAATACGATGTAAAAATAGCCTTCTGATCAAGTGCTGCTTTTTATGTAAATGTGCTCATCATTGCTCTTTTTGTGAGATACATTCATATGCTGTTCAAGTAGCAACATGCAGAGAATGTCCAGGCATTTCCCAGCAGCAGTTACTACTGTTTATAGTAAGAGGATTGATCTTTGAAAAATGATGTAAAGAGAAAAGGTCTGGTGTAAAGGTTGATGCCAAAAACCTCCCTGCTGCTCATCTGGTGTCAGAGCCACAGGTGGTGGCGTACACTGGAGCTCTCTTTCTCTTTTACTGATGTCTCACCTTGATCATAATAATTAGTTGAACGATGTCAGAAAACAGGATGACACTGAAATACATTACATACACTGCCGGGGGTCCCCTAAATATGCCTTCTGACTTTGTAGTGAAACGAATGACACACTTCAGACTGACCAAAAAACATACACCCATATACAGTATATATATCTATATATATATATATATGAGAAACTAGAAAACCTGAGGAATCCATTGGTACAATGTCATACGTACGTGTCACAAAGGAGGTTAAACAGCGCTCCAGACTTACGCTAAATTTTGGCAATGAAAAGCTGGCATGGCCGTTTTCAAAGGGGTCCCTTGACCTAAAAATGGGTTCTATGGGTACCCACGAGTCTACTCTTTACAGACATGCCCACTTTATGATAATCACATGAAGCTTTGGAGCAAGCCATAGTCAAGTCAGCACACTGACACACTGACAGCTGTTGCTGCCTGTTGGGCTTGAGTTTGCCATGTTATGATTTGAGGTTTTTTTATGCTAAATGCAGTACCTGTGAGGGTTTCTGGACAATATTTGTCATTGTTTTATGTTGTTAATTGATTTCCAATAATAAATATATACATACATTTTCATAAAGCAGCATATTTGTCCACTCCCATGTTGATAACAGTATTAAATACTTGACAAATCTCCCTTTAAGGTACATTTTGAACAGATAAAAAAATGTGTGATGAATTTGCGATTAATCGCTATTATTTATAGACAATCATGCAATTAAATATTTTAGTCGATTGACAGCCCTAATATATAAATTATATATGTATATATTTAAACTACATGGCATTTTTCAGAAATACAATATAACAGCTCATTGCTTTTACCAAATAAAAGAATGGTAATTGGTAAATAAGTCATATCTTGTAATACAACATATCTCATCTCTTAATTATTACAAGATTATCTCAATTAAGACCTCATAATTATCTCAAAACTAAACTATGACGTAATAAAACACAAACACAAGCAGTCTGCAAACGAACAGTTCCAGATCCCAATCACCAGCAGCATTTTGACCGATTTAATAAATGTTGAAAATGAAATATCTTGGATTATTAGAGATTATGATTGATTTCTCATATTAAGGAGATATTGAATAATCATGAGATTTTTTTTTTTTTTCCCAAATGTAATCCATTTCCATAGACTCTTCCAGTATCAAGAATTGTATTCTCTTTTTGCAGAATGACATGTCAGATGATGTACGATGCCCCTTGTACCAAGACAGCAACCACCATATATATCACCATACCCCATCATAGGCCTTCATGGAAGACATTTTGACATGTCACAGTAGGAAAAGCATCGGTGTAAATAATAAGTCTAATGATGGCACCATTCCATTTAGCTGCCTCAGTTTCAGGGTCATGGTATTTTGCATGCTTGCTCACTGTCACAGTTTCAAAGCTTACTGGGACACCTGAATAGAAAAGAGCTGTCCTTAATGTCATTGGTAACACTTGCTGTTTGTCTTCTATGACAAGTCAGAATGTCTGCAGTAAAAAGGTCTATTGAAAGCACCTTTTTGACATTTATTGTGGTTGTCTAAAATTGCCTTGAATTTGTAGCAGTTAATTACGACAAACAAATGAGCTCATAACGGATGTTGCATAGAAAAGGGCTTATGGCAAACTAACATTTAGCATTTATAAAGCAAAGTGTCGGAGGGTCCCCAGCAAATTGTCTTTATGGGAAGTGTGCACACGCAATGTTTATAAATGAGCTCCCTCTACACATATTATGAGAAATAAAACTGAATGCCTCCTCCTCTCTTCATATGCACAAACACGCTTGATAAACATCCTCAGACATTTTTTTCTTCCAAAGCCTGAGGTGTAGGGTACTGTTTTGTACCACTAAGGTGTTATTCCTCCAAGCTCGTCAAACTAGCAAAGCAGTGTAAACACAGAACCGTGTGCCCCAAGCGTGGTGTCTGCCCGACGAGGAGCTACACTAAGAGATCGAAAATGCAGTCTGAGTTGTTTCAGAGTAGAATGCACTTGTTGTGTTGAAGGAATATGTCACCCGGTGTAACAGTGTGGCTCTTTCATGTTTTTTTTAATAGGTTTGGGGTGACGGTGGAGTTCGGTGGAGAGGTATAGACTATATATGAGGCTCTGGCTACACAGACAATACTTTGTAGGAGAAATTAATTGCTGGTGTTAGTCTCTTGAGGGGAATCTTTGATGATATTGAAAAAGATAAAAAGAAAAATGCTAAAATGCCAGGCTTTGCTTTGCAACATGCACCATAGGAAGCAACAAGGGTCAGAAGACAATGTTTGAGTGGAATTCAGTAGTTAGTAGGGTTGGGCGATATGGCCAAAATCGTCCATCACGATATAGGTCATTTCATATCTTGATAACAATATACATAACGATATAGCATGTTTTCTGGTAATTCAAGAAATGAATAGTCAACATGAAATAACCACATGGTAAAGCCTATTTTGGTGTACTCCTGTGTGAATTAAATACTGGCAAATGAAAAGTAGAAGAGTATTTTCTAATTTTTAAGAACTTGAGTGCAAAATAAACTTAAGTTTAAAGTGAAATTACAGAGAGAAAAGAAATAAATAGAAACAATATAGAAAAATATATACTATAGACATTTTTATACCATTTTGAGGATATACTGTGTATCGTCTAGGGCTGTCAAAGTTAACGTCAGTTCGTTTTAAAGCCAATAATTTCTTTAATGCATTAATGCCATTGATATTCCGGAGATTGTAGCAGGCTAGTTTAAGCTAGAGTGGAAACACTGGTATCATATTAAACTATAAAACCTAATGAATCCATTGGTACCAACCATGTCATACCAGTTTGTCGCGAAGGAGGCTAAATAACGCTCCAAACATACGATACATTTTGGCGATGAAAAACTGGCATGATAATTTTCAAATGGGTCCCTTGACCTCTGACCTCCAGATATGTGAATGAAAATGGGTTCTATGGGTACCCACGAGTCTCCCCTTTACAGACATGCCCACTTTATGATAATCACATGTAGCTTTTGGGGCAAGTCATAGTCAAGTCCGCACACTGACACACTGACAGCTGTTGTTGCCTGTTGGGCTTCAGTTTGCCATGTTATGAATTGATCATATTATGCTAAAATGCAGTACCTGTGAGGGTTTCTGGACAATATTTGTCATTGCTTTGTGTTGTTAATTGATTTCCAATAATAAATAGAAACAGATATTTGCATAAAGCAAGCATATTAGCCCACTCCCATGCTGATAGGAGTATTAAATACTTGACAAATCTCCCTTTTATATTACATTTCAGGTACATTTGCGATTAATTTGCGATTAATCACAGTTAATCATGGACATCGATTGACAGCCCTAATATCGTCATATTGCCCAATCCTAGTAGTTTGGTTAATTTCTATACAGTAGCACTTGATTACACCGACATCATCTAAGTGGTTAAACACTGAAATCTGCCACTTATGTATGTGAGAGTGCTTGTGTTTGTGTGGCTGGGTGCACATACTCATGCAAATGCTCGCATGTTACCTCAGTGAGTTCAGTTACTTAGTATTTCTTGCCAACACAGATTATATACAGACCTCATTTTTTACTCCATTCCCATAATAGATTAAACATTTAGACCTCATATAGAGGTGAAATCATTCATCAACCTTTTGAGCGAAAGCGAAATGAACACTATAGTAAGTGGAAACAAGAAAATGTAAGGCTACGCTATATACGCTCCTGCTAATTGTTGTCTGCTGCATTCAGTCCAGGTAGCATCTAATGTAATTGTCTTACTGATCAATTTGTCATGTCTACACACAGTAGCAGGGTGATACAAGGACTGCGCTAACCCAGTAGATGTCGAGCTTTTAGAGCTTGTGAATAATGTATTATTATTATTATTTTAAGTCTGTTACAAATGTAGAGCACAACTCTCTTTGTCTTTATCTCAGTGCACAAATATCTGGCACACCTAGAATTCGGTAGAAAACAGGGATGTCCTTTGTGTTCACAGAGGGAATCCCCAAAACACCTCTTTAAAATGACGTAAGGGGGTTAAAGTTGTACTTAATTAATCCCCACGGGGTCCTCAGCTCCAGTCCGTATAGGTCAGTGCCTTGGTCAAGGGCAGTGAAAGGATAAATCCTGTTACATGCCTATTGGTGTGTGATGAAACTAGGCTACCTGTCCTGTATGAAACCTATTTGAACAAAGGGAGGTCATCTTAACTCAAACCACTGAGCCATTGTGCCGCTTCTGTGATAGCTTCTGCGGTTGCTTCTTTTGTGTTTCACTACAGCTGATCAATATAAACAAGTGTTTGCATTTATACATTTGTTGGTTTTAGCTGTCAGACTTAAACAATTGTAAAAACAGTTACAGTCAACATACACATGCACATAACAGAACGTTCTCACTATGAATGATAACTAGAATCTTCACTATGAATTGATATCCACAATATTTAATTTGGCTTTAAAGATTTAAAAACTGTGGACTGCAAATATAAAAGGTGTTAATACAGAAGAATTGCGACCTGTTAGGCTCCCTCATTGTATCAGATTCACTGAAACCATCACATGAAACTGGCCACCTTGTTTAGCTCTATACTGGCTGGAGTTAAGTATCATAAGGACAACTTAAACTCATAGATCCACACCAGGACATGCTGTAAACTGACCACAGGCACAATGTAAATATAACTAGATAAGCATGGCAGATCTGTGCGATGTGATGGTACACGATGACGCATCCCCCAAGCCCTACACAGTAGAAGTAAAAAAAAAAAAAAAAAAACTCAATTGTTACCACATCATAAGGCCACTGGATTCAAAACTGCAGCCTTGATTAAAATGCAGAGTACTGTCTCTGGCAGCAGACAATGGCAGCTAAATCCTCTGACAAGAGAAAAATTCTCAGCCTCACTTCCTCCCCGCCGTCTTTGTGCTTGTGTGTGTGCCCGTGTGTGTGTATTTTGCTTGGGTGTCTAACTGCTTAGAAATGTTTTTGCATGATTTACTCTCTCCACCCCAGTAATTTCAAACCTAGAAATCTAGAGCCCACTCAAAACACCCTTTGTTTACAAAATCATGAACTTGTTGACAAACTGCAGAACCTTCTGCACAGTGGGGGGGGCGCTTCTGGAAAATTATATGTAGAGCCTTCAATTCAGAGGAATGATTTTAATCTGCGGCTATTGTATGTTGTCTTGCTCGCCTTGATAAAAATACCATAAAGCATCACTGAACATAATCTGTATTTTTTCTTTTATTTTGCAAAATTGCCCAATATCAATATTCCATCTGGCTATATGGACACATTTTACATTTTCAGCCCACGACGAGCCAGCTATTTTGAAGCGTGGTGTATAATGTGGATTACATTGGCAAGCGTTGCAAGTGTGGTTTTATACTTTCAGTCTTTTTAACCTGAATGACTAAACACTGGCTATGTCATCTATTGACATCACATCTATTTGAGTTGCTAAGAACAGGGACTAGGAAATCGACATTATTCATCACGTCATTCTTCTATCAGCTAGTGTCTGGTCCAGCCGCCCACCTACACCAGAGCCTTGTCGACCAGATGGGCCATGCATAATTAAGACGATAACCCTCAGCAGAGACCTGACCCTGTCACAGCACTGAAAATAAGGCTGGCCAGCCCTAGGGCACACTTCACCCTCCTTGTGATCCCCACAAGTTCCGGCTACGCTGCTCTCAGACTAAACTAATTGTTATTTGCCAGAGCACACAGTGGTATTACAATGGCCAAGATTTTCCAAACACATGACAGAATTTTCATTGAAAAGTTTTTTGAAAAGGACTTGCATGTCCTTCTGGCTCTGTTGAATTTGTCATTGTTTATTTAGTTTTCTGGATAAAAAAAAAAAAAAAGCCCCCATTGTACTATACATTAGAGCTGTGTATTTGCAAGAATCTGACGATACAATACGTCTCATGATAAAGGGGTTACGATTCAATACATTGCGATACTGTAAGCAAGGTGATATATTGTGATTTTTAAATCTATTTTTAGGAAAACTGTGATAGTATAAAGAACACTCCACTATATGCATAACATCTGAGTAAAACAAGTGGGATCTGCATTTGAATTGATCACAGTCCATTTAACATCCAACATCATAGCACTACTTTGAGAGGGCACATACACTGAGAGGGCGCATCTCTTTGCAATTGAAATAAAGTATTGACTGAGGTAGTCTTTTGATACAGTGTTTTTGAGAGTCGATACAGTATTACAAAACATAATATAGTGATATTCAATATTTTCTTTAGGGCTGTCAAAGTTAACGCATCAACGCAAATTAACGCCACTAATTTAATTAACACATCAATGCAATTGATTTTTTTAGGAGGTAGCGGGTCAGTTTTAAAGAGTGAAGATCCTGGCATCATATGAAACTAGAAAAAACCTAAGGAATCCCACTTTATGATAATCACATGCAATTTTGGGCAAGTCATAGTCAAGTCAGCACACTGACACACTGACAGCTGTTGGGCTTGACTTTGCCATGTTATGATATGAGCATATTCTTTATGCTAAATGCAGTACCTGTGAGGGTTTCTGGACAATATTTGTCATTGTTTTGTGTTGTTAATTGATTTCCAATAATAAATATATACATGCATTTCCATAAAGCAAGCATATTTGCCCACTCACATGTTGATAAGAGTATTAAATACTTGATAAATCTCCATTTAAGGTACATTTTGAACGGATTAAAAAATGAAATTTGCCATTAATCACGATTAATTGTGCGATTAATCAAAATAAAATATTTTAATCGATTGGCAGCCCTAATTTTCTTACACCCCTACAATACATTACTTATGATATACATATACTGTGTGTTTATGTTCATTTGACACTCAGTAGTTATCAGTTGCATTATTTGCTCAAAGCCCTCAGCTTTGCTTGGAGAACATTCACACTAATTTCAACACTTTAACAATTAATGTAATCCAAAACAACACCTCAGATTGCCGCTTATGACCACAGACACAGTACTCCACAAAAGTAAATTAACATTACAAAGGCCCTCACAAAGGTATTGCAGGCCTATTGTTGGTGATTGCATATAGTGTTTTGTCTAATTGCGTACACCCATTGCAAATGTGTTGCACTTGGACAACAGTGTGCATTTACAGCACATAAAGCTTTATAGGTCTTGAAATATATTATTTAGCAATTGAACAGCAATTAAATTCTGCATTGAAAAAACTTGATTCATATATGGAGACACATGTGGTCTTTATGGAAGCACTTGAAGTGTCTTTATGGAGCAGAACTGATGATGGATCTCTCTGTTGAATCCCAGTAACCATGGCAGATATTGTGCTACTTCCTCTTTGTCATGTGGCGTGTGGACATTTTGCAGCACCAGGCGTCCCATTTAACAGGCCAAGGGTTGCCAAACACACATAAATTAGGGTCTGTGGTATGTAAATAAGGGACTGGTGCAGCGTGTCCTTGTTTCCACTGCTGAATCAATTTATCAGTCTCTGATCAAATCAGTGCCCATTTAGATGCTGCGCGACAGTTTAATAAATCAGACATGGAGAGCTTCATATGTCTCGCCTAGTGCTTGAATCTGTGCTGTTTCCAAGACGGCTTGATAAATGACAGCCAATATTTTTCAAGGGTGATGTCTACATGTCATTTCCTGAAAATACGGGTTGGACTCCAAACAGCAGTGACCATTATAGGAATACATTTTATAAGTCAGCTTAAGGAAGAGAATAGATGTCCTTTGAAAAGACATCAATCCCCAAACACCCACAATGACAGTAAGTCCTATCCCCTAATCCATCCTCACGCAGTGCACTTACATCATGTCCAGATATTCTGCGGCTTTACTGTTCCTTATTCCTCGTAACTAATAGCAGCAACAGCTCTGTTAGTGGCTTGTGCTGCTGCGTGGCTGGACTGATAAAGCCCACATGAAAGGATAGTGGGAGACATAATCATTTCACCAGTTCAGCCAGCTCCAGCAGTCTTTGAAGTTGTTGCACCCTGGATCATTACAGCAAGAGAACACACTGTTGTGTAGCTCCGTACAGTGTATCTGTGTTGTTTTGTGTACACAGCGGCTGTCTCCGCAGTGGGCTCAGCCACAATAGGCAGCAGGTATGTTATCATGCTATCATTAACATGTTTTTATTTGATCCAGTGCTGGCTACGTTTTGCTGTCAGACCTTTTTTTTTTCCTTTTCCCAAACCACCCTAATCCCTGATTAGTGCTACCTACACACAACAATCCACCCAGAGGAGCAGCTTGAGTCATCATTATCCTGATTTACAAAACATATCATTCTTTATAGCCCCTCGCCATCCCTGACAACCAACACCTTCATGTTGATAGCAAAGGCCTGCCAGCGCCGGAGAACTCGTTTGCTGGTGGTCACATGTTTCGTATAATTTGAGTCTACTTATTTTTATGTGCCTTTGCAGTGAACTATATGAAACCAGTGTGTGCCAGTGTCTAGATAACTGGTTTTCACTTTTTAGCAATACTTTGTTGAGTTTACACAATAAAAAAAGGACATTTTACACCTCATTACGAGGACAGTGCTCACAATATATAGAAAGTTACAATTGTTTTGAGTGCCATGGTGTTCATTCAGTTATAATTTGTTTGAAAAGCGTATCACTAGAGCATACTTGCCAACCTTGAGACCTCAAAAATAGAGAGTATTTGAAAACCAAATTGGCGGATCTGTGAGTCCTCCCACAGAAAAAATATAGTTTCTTCTTTTTTTTTCTTTGTTTCCTGCATTCTGGTGACTTTTAAATAATGAAAATAACAAAATAATAAGTACACTGGAACAGCATTTGTATGTGAAATAGGCCTACTTCGAATTTTACTTTTAATTCTCAGGAAAGAAAATGGAATAATGCGCCCATCAGTTTTTTATTCATTCATTAATTATTTGCCCCTGCTTGAGTATTTCTTTCTCTTAGTATTGCCCATTCCTCTTTCCTTCTCTCACTCACTGTAGGCCCGTTCAGACACAATGCGACAACGGCACCACTGCGCTCTGAAACCCGTTATTTCGAATGGCTTGTGCCACACCACAACGGCTTTTTGCTGCATCCAGCAAAGCCCAACTTTGGGCGCTGCACGCTGTGATGTGCGGCGAGCGCAGCTCAAAACTTGCAGTGTCGGTCGCAAGCGTATATATATCTATGATCGTGAGCAACTCTCTTTCGCTTTGAAACAACATTTGGTGTAGCTCTACTGTCGTCCGAGTGGAAACAGTAGGGCTTATACACGCTGTACAACGCCAGAGGCAGGTTGAGATAAGGAAAAGGAAAAAAGGCGTGAAAAACGTGAGAAGTGTGACCCCGGCAGGAAACCGCAATGAAAAACGTGAGTCTCCTGGTAAAATCGGGAGCGTTGGCATGTATGCCCTAGAGATGGTGACTTGGACCACTAAACACCTTGTCTTCCATATTTTCGTCACAATTGTACATATTATCATCTAATATAATTCTTGCTGCAACTTTGGCAGATATTCTAGAAAAACCCCAAACAGCACTGCATTATATTCACATTAATATTAAAACCGACACCTGTCATATTTTCCCATACATCTCTAGACCTCTGGCACTCCAGAATTAAGTGTTCAATAGTTTCATCTTCATCACAATTATCAATAGAGCACCCTTTTGTTTTAACAAAGCAACTCCACTACACCACTGCCTGGAATGCCAGTCTGCCATATCTTGTTTAGTTCTTACTAAATATGTTTTAATACATACCTGGGATTCATCTAGATTATTGTATGGGAAAACACCACCATAAAGGTTGTTACACAGTTGAACATATACTGTATATATTTGCTGGACATTTCAACCCAGTCAATATTTAAGTGTGTAACATTTGTCTCAAGATCACCATACACAAGTCTGTAGTACAGTTCAGAGCTTCTTGCACGTCCTAACCGGTTTTCCACATCCCCCCCCATGTCCACATCACAAATCCTTTTTGAGAAGCAGTGTGTGAAAGATGAAATGGTACCAAAATGCGTCAACGTCTGAAAAACTTGTTTTCTCGTCAGTCAGGTTTCTGGATCGACCACGCTGACTTGTAATACTGTGCTCTACAGTATAGTTAAGAGGTCACATAGCGAGGGGTAGTTCTGACAGTTGCGAGCAATGAGCGGAAAGAGACGATCAGGCAAGCTGGGAGTCGGAGGCAAGTGGGAAGGTAGATGATGTCTAGACACAACAAGTCAGTCTGTTCCCTTGTTTTTCTGCACATCTTTTATCAAAACACATTACTTGCTTAAATTCACTCAACAAGTTTATTTCCATGTATATTAAAAATTCTGAAAAATACATTCAGAAGTGATCACGGAATTGCCCAAATTTGAGTCTTTTCGCACACCGCTGTGTGCTGAATACTTGTGGAGGTAATTTGTGGAGGTTTGTGTTATACACTTTCCCTCTTTTTTGTAGCACTATTCATAGATTGTGAATACCATTAAACTGTCATCGAGCACACTTTCTGAGGTACACCTGTATTAACAAGACAGCCAGAGTCAATAATCAGTGTTAAATGGATAGTTTGGGTGTTTTGAAGTGGGTTTGTATGAGGTACTTATCCATAGTCAGTGTATTATCTACGATAAATGGCGATTGGCACTCCCCGAGTTTGGAGATGCAAACAGGAGTACCAGCAGGGAACCAAAGCAACGTACTGCTGTGGAAGGGACCGGCAGCAAAACGTATTTTAGTCACCTAAAAGAAAGGCTCACCTAACAAAATCAATATCAGTTTAAGTGTAAGCTATATTTAGAATATTTTGCCGGTTTACCTTGCTATCAGACAGCTATACGGTCTTTGTTTCCGACTGGGAACTGAAGCCGTAATCTATATCTATGCTCTCGCCAAAGCAACCACACTGAAAAAAAACAATTTTACCTCACAGAACATTGGAGTTGCTGGTCTACCGCTGCCTCGATAGGTTAGTTTGTTAGAACTCAATAGCACAAACAAACTAACCGATCGAGGCAGTGGTAGATCAGCAACTTCCATGTTCTGCGAGGTAAAATTACTGTTTTTTTCAATGGAGTCTGGTGGCTTTGGCGAGAGTATAGATGGATACAACATCTTCAATTCCCCACTTAAACTGCTATTGATTTTTTTAGGTGAGCCTTTCTTTTAGGGTGTCTAAAGTATCTGTTGCTGCCGGTCCCGTCCACAGCACTATATTGCTTTAGTTCCGTGTGGTAACCCCCGTCTGCTTCTCCAAACTGGGGGCGTGCAGACCGCCATCTCCTGCAGGTAATACACCGACTACAGATAAGTACCTTATACAACCCCACTTAAAAACACCTGAACTATCTCTTTAACAGCAATATTCGTGACATATTGGATATTGATGAGACATCATAGTTGAAGGGGTCTGCCATTGAACATCCATTTAATTGTAAAGTACTTGAGAATTCGACCCCTCAGAGTCAACACTAATGTCTATTTTGTGTCCATCGCCTAGCACACGGAAATCCCATCACTCGTAACATGTCATTGTTTGGTCTGATCCACTACAGAGCGGCGGGGAATGATGCAATGCAGGCAAGAGAAAATGATGATGAAATGGGATTATGTCTCCTGGTATTAAGAACAGGTCCTTGAATTGGATTGACCCACAGCAGTCCGCGTTTCAGATGTTCTGGCCGATCTGTTGCATTTGACTTGTATTGAAGCGTTTCGAAAACAGCACCAAGTACCCACAGACAGCCACGTCATATTTGTGTATGCATGTGTAGGCAAGTGTGTGTGTGTGTGTGTGTGTGTGTGTGTGTGTGTGTGTGTGTGTGTTTGTGTGTGTGTGCGTGATAAATTGACGTTTTTCAGCTCTGCGGTGAAACAAAAGTACATCAATGATACTCAAACCTTCTTCTCACCCCATTGACTCGCTTTTTTTCTCTTTACCACATTTCTGCTCTCACAGATATCACACCGCTCTCTTATTTTCTCACCCTCTCTAACCTATTCTCAGCATCTCCCTCCCTCGCTTCTCTTCTCTCCTGCTGCCCTTCCTTCAGTCCCTCCCTCGCAAACTACTTGCTATTCAGTTCAGGGAGGCTGCAGGCAGCATTGCTCTAGCTCCCCATACTGCTGCTGCAGGACCAGACTTTTTTATCCCCTGCTCTCTCTCTCTCTCTCTCTTTCTGTCTGATAACCAGACATTTCCCCTCACTCCTTTTCTTATTCTCCTGAAACTATGCACCTAAAACCTTGGCTTACAGCCCAGCACACTTAATATTTAACCCTCCCCCTTCTCTTCATGCTTCTATTCTTAAACCCCTGCATGACTGCGTGACGTCCCATCGCATGTACAGTGGTGTTTTTCAGGAACGGCGTGAACTGGGACCACGGTTTCACAGGCATTTCACATTGTACGTGCAGGGCTGGCATTTTCAAACAATTTCAACTCTTATGATGACTTGAATCTCAGTATTGAATGTGTAGCAGAAACGAGTCTTTTCAAGTAGGCCAACCTTTTTCTTTTAGACTTCGTATAAGAAGAACACATTGGTTATATCTTCCAGGGATGCCAAGAGTATTTTGTGGACTTCAGAGCCCTCAAACACCCTTGTTATATTCCAGTACTACCTCTCCAAGTTTCTTTCCGTGTTAGCTCAGTCGCTGACATACCTTTATATTTCAGGCTGTTTTTGGGATACCTTCCTCCTACTGTAAAAAAACAGAAATATGGAGGTTGATAGTTTACAGCCTCCTGATGCCATTGTACTGACTCTAGGGGAGATGATAATAAAGTCTTTATGGTGTCTGTAACCTCCCTCTATGTGAAAAGGCTGAACTTTCTAGAACTACAGTATCTTCTGTCTGAGAATCCAAAAAACTGGTTATGAAAGATTATGCAATTAAAAACTTTACATTTAGCATTACTACTTGTCATCTCTGTAAAACACTAAAAGCTGCAGTGGGTAGAAATTAAGCAAATTATGATTAAAAAGAGTTATTTTTATAAAACGGTCACTATATCCTGACAGTAGTGGCAAGTAATCTGAAAGAAATCATGTTCCTCTGTGTCCTCCGGTGCTCCTAATGGCATCTGCAAGATTTCACAGACAACAACCAATCAGAGCCAAACTGGAGTCTGCTGTCCAGCTGCCGTCTCTGAGCAGCTGTCAATCACTCGCAAACTCCGATCGAACGGTCAAACTAGGCAGCGCTGATCAAATATGAATCAATATTATGTTACTGTAATGCCCATATCTCGCCTCAAATGATTTCAGAAACATCTTGTTTAGCTGTAAAATGAGAAAGTTTGTGACCCAGCAACCGTGTCATGATCAGTTAAGGAAATACCAAGCACCGCCCACCAGCTAGAGCGCAGCCAATAGGAACACTCTCTCTGAAATGACCTGTGACTGGCCAAAGTCTCCCGTCACAGGCTAGATCTTTCTAAATCCTGAAAACAAAGCCATGAGCCACATTGAATTACAATATGCTGAAAGGTTATTATGGATTTTTTGCCCAATGATGCCAAAAACATTCTGCCTACTGCAGGTTTTAATATGCAATCCCCAAAAGTTCCTGTTTTATTCCAGTTAGAAAGATAAAAATCTTCTTGAAAATGCTCTGATTATGTCTGGCAATCAAACAAAGGGCACAGTGACGTGCAACTAGATGTCCTTTGCTCTACGTCTGTCTTTGTTTCTGTTTATTTTTTGTCAGTTGCTGCCACTGCCTCTGTCACTGCTGCTGTTTCGTGCTTCCTCTTCTCTGCCCCCACTGTTCCTCTTCATGTATGCCCAGTTAAATTTGTATTTGTGCACTTATCACCGTTATATAAAAAGCTATCATGTCCAGTTTGCATGAAGCCATCACTAAAAAAGAAAAAGGTCCATTGCGTGATTTAGATTTGCTCCAACCCACTGCCAAAATCGGATGATAACGTTATGTTAACATGCAGAATCGAGGGGCATCCCCAATTTCCTTTGGGGTCTGAGTTGCGGACCTTTGCAATGTTCCCAGTTCTATTCTGGCTCGGGACCTTTGCTGCATGTCATCCTTATTGTTCGCTCTCCATGTCTCCTGTCATTCACAACCGTCATCTCAAATAAATGCGAAAATGCCCCCAAAAGATGATTTTTCAAAAGTCTATATGCATGTATGGAAACGATCGTGCCTTGTCAGCTCTAGTGCATTTAGCCTGTATACAAACTTTGCTAAAATACTACACTGCATGCACATGAGTTTCCTCTTAAAATCCAAATTGTTATGACTCCAGATTTTGTTATTGTGTTGCATCAATCTACCAATTAACCCATACACACAGGGTGTTAATCCTTCATTCTGTGTTTACCCCATCTTAAACAAACTGCTCATTTCGTACTTACGATGTGCTTGATGATAAGCCAGATGCTTCCTCTCATCCACAGCCTGCTTGACCACAGATGCTAATAGCCAGTGACAGGCCCTCAGTCTAAACATGAGCCAGTGTAATGAGAGGAGTAAGCAAACGGCGTCAGCCATTAAACGTAAGAGAGCCTGTGCCAGGAGGCACGCCGGCTCCTCCTCGGGCAGCGCCGTTCTCGACTGCATTAACTCTAACTTACAGGAGACTGCCAGGCTCAAACAGCACCGTTATAGATACTACGGGCAACCATGTGAGAGGAGAAGAGACATGAAGCCCTCGTATAAGCAGCAGATGGGGGGTTGGAACTGTGCTGGCTGTCCTGAGGCTCCACACAGGGGCTCTGGTATTCATTCACTCTCCTACTGCAGAATTTTAATAGTTATGAGAGTGCATATACAGTATATATGTTTGTGTGTGTGTGTGTGTGCTGCTGTCAATAAATGAGTAGAAGCTTTTTAATAACATTGCTAATAAATGATCAAATAAATTACTTCATGTTCATTGCTGTACTTATTATGGTCAGTTAAATGATTATTGACCTGACATTACAGCCTGGACGCATGAAAAGGCATATGAATGACACAATAATGCACGAGGAAAAAGCATGTAATGAGAACGCCTGTCTTGCTTTAGGCATGACATTTGTACAACATGTAGTCTGTGCTCACTGCAATGTAAATATATCCACGTAAATATGCTACGCTCACAGCTAGTGATGTAGAATAAAAAGAGAGAAAGACCACTAATGGCAAAAGGGAGGAGAGGTGGATGGGTCCAACAAACACAGGGCTTTCAACCAGGAGGTCGCCGTTCCGGTCAAAACCAGTGTTTCATTTTGCATGTTACATTAGTGACGTTTGTGACGTGTTTTCCGTGACACTGACACGCTAATCTATTACTAATTTTGGCGTGATAGCGGATTGGATATTACATTGTTTGCTTATTAATAGCATTATAAAATATACTTTATTTAATCCATAATTAATGATTTAACAACCATTTAATCTAATATTTTGTTGGTAAAACTTTATGATAACCATCATTTATAAATGGTAAATTTATAGATTTAAACATAGTTAATAGTTATTTTACTGTTAAACAATGAAATTATAATTAATAATGTTTACTAATTATTAGTAATGTTATAATTTATATTTTAACAGTTTATTTCTGCGCACATAACTATATAGTGTGTGTGTGTGTGTGTGTTTGTTTATATATATATAAAAATATTATATAATTATATTATAAAGTTAAAACTGATGATTGTAATACCTTGTTATATGGTTAATAAATACATTGTAAAGCATCTATACACAGTATTTAGATAGATGGTTAATAATTGTTTTTTTAATCCATTTATCTATGTATTGTATATATGTAAAGTTTTACAAACTTTGTATTAAAAGTTCACAAATCATTTGGTAATCACAAACAAATCCTTAACCAAATGTTATAATGAGTGTCACAATAAACAATACATATTTTGCTAATGTAATCAGAATGTAATTGTTATCTTCTCTTATCAGCTGTGACACAATATATAGTTTAAAGACTAATTATTTCATATTACACAAACTAATGATAAAATAATATAAATTAAAGCATTACTAATAATTAATAAACATTATCATTTATGTGTTTGTTAACAGAATAGCTTTTAACTAAGTTTAATTAAATATCAATTTACCATTTATAAATGACGGTTATTATAAAGTGTTACCGTTTTGTTGTAACAGATAAGAACTGGATAGCATTGTGCGTGCCTTCCTCAAGATTGTAACTGATGTGTACAATTTGTAAAACATAAAGGATAATGAGTTACATGCGGTGCACCGGGAGTCCCAAGGACGAGGATTGAGAGCCACCGCCTTAGGTCATTATCACTTTCATTAAACCTCATTAATAAAAAAGAAAGTCTGGGTGTTCAGACCTACATGCATGTCTTTGAAGACAGTATGAGACTCATCTGTTAATCAATGCCTACAACAAGCTTTTCCCACATGACTGAACTGAGACTAACTTTTCACTCCCTTATTATTTCACTGTAAACAGCTGCATGAAAAAAAAAAAAACTTGTTTTTTTCGACAGTGACAAAAATAGCTGAAGCACGTACAGCCCTGGGAGGCAAGATGTAAAAATAATGTGTCCGGTCAATGTCATCCACAATCTTGTCTACATCGCATTGCTGCTCACCAATGTGCAGTTGAGCTCCAGTACAACACAAATAGAGGTCAAGCTCTGTCCGCACCCCTGCTACTGTCTTGCCAGATCATTTTTGTGATCGGTGTTGTGGGAAGGAAAGGTGCAAAAACAAGTGCAGATAGTTTTGTATTTTTTTGAATTATTATCTTCTTTTGACATGGTAAACTGTTATTTAACATTGGCCATAAATGTATTTTACAAGTCATAAAGCTAGGTAGAATATTTTTTTTTTGTGATGTCCGTTTACTCCAACCTGTCAAACCTGTCACCTCGTCAAATACTGCCGATTGGGCAGCGCCCTTCAGCATGGGAAACCGAACGCACGGAGACACCCTTTAGCAGCTGTATGTGATGAACCGGGCTTTCAACTAACTCCAATGTAAACCCCCCCACGGCGTTATTCGATGGGCAGAGCAAGTGAAGTAGTATTAATAGCATGAGAGTCAGCTAAGGGCGGACGGGAGGGGTGTTGGATCGGTCAAACAGACACAAGACTATCAACCAGGAGACCACTGTCTGTGTCAAACTAAAAGTAAAATTTACTTATTTTGTGAGGTCAGTCGTTAGTCACATGACTCGTCGGTATCGGCAGTCACGTGAGTCGCTCATCAGTAAAGTTAACGTCAACCACAACCATTTTCTAACCCTACATAAGTGGTTGTGTTGCCTAAACCTAACTTTCTGTGAAAACGGAAGTTTATTTTGAAAGGACACTATGCATGTAATGAGCATATATTGACACGCCGTCCCGGGTCCGTCCAAAAGAAACGTAAGAGGGGTACCCCGTGTGTCAGTCTCCGATGCCCAAGCGGCGGTATTTGATGAGTTAGGAGTGAGAATGTGTTGGATTGGTTGGAGTCCAAATTATACCAGACCTAAATATTTATTTTCTTCTTAGTCTCAAATCTTCTCTGGGACGGGATTTCAGATTTACAGCCCAACAAAAGAAGTAGATTAAAATAAGTAGATTAAAAAAAAAAAAAATTGATAGTGGTTCAGTTTGCATGTTGTCCCGATAGGTGTTTTCTCCCTCACTGAGTGAGAAAGTGAATTGGTGACTACATTACCTGTGAGTGTGAATGGTTGACTGTCTTCACGTGTTAGCCCGGTGATAAACTGGCGACCTGTCCAGGCTGGCTGAGCGCCCAATGTGAGCTGGAATAGGCTCCATCCCCCCATAACCCTGCTGCACAGGATAAGCACGTATAGATATCGGATGGATGGAAAAGCAAAATGATATATAATCGTTCACCATGTGATGCCCTCAGAACAATATTCAGCTAACTGACCTGTTTAATGTGCGTGTGCACACTTGGAAAATATACATACACGCTTCGTAAATGATATTGCTGTGCTTATTGGCTTCAGCACTGCATTGTGCCTGTACTGTGTATCTATTAGTTTCCCAGGGGGGTATAATGGCTATAATGAGATTATGATATGGCATC
The DNA here is from genome assembly GCA_916701655.1 of Sebastiscus albofasciatus. Classification (NCBI taxonomy): domain Eukaryota; kingdom Metazoa; phylum Chordata; class Actinopteri; order Perciformes; family Sebastidae; genus Sebastiscus; species Sebastiscus albofasciatus. The sequence goes on from CAKAOI010050422.1 coordinate 114,317, forward strand.
TATTTCTGTACTATGTTGCTCTGTCATCTCATTTAGAAAAAAAAAAACAATTCTAATCTGAACCACTCATCTGGAAGCATTTTTTTTTCCAGCCGCAGGCATTGTAGCGTGTTTTCTTTTCCAGTATCCTGTAATCAAACTAGCTGATAGCCACCGCTGCACCTCTTTAAGTTCCACTTAATGAGAACAAGTCAAATTGGCCCATCTATGGCACTACAGCTGAGGGAGCACAACTTATCTTAATGAGGATCTAGCTACCCATTATCTGCTGGTAACCCGACCAACATGTTACCACTGTTATCAACCCCCCACCCCCTGGGCTCACACATACACAAGCACTTTCTCACCCTCTCGTTATCAGCTGGCCTCCCCCTTTAAGCCCACTGCAGACAGTCTAACCACATTGGACAGTAATTGTACCTCTCGCTCCTGCCTAATTGAATTGACAAGGAGCCGGAATTGATGTCATTTAACACATTGATCTTGAGACAGAATGCCTCATCCCCCCCGTCTTTCCTCCCCCACCTGTCTTCTATTTTCTTCTCTCTGATTCATCTGCCCATTCCTTTGATTTGCCATGTTATTGCCTATGAATTACCAGATTCATTCCTCACTTCTTTCACCGTCCCTCGGTTTCAGCGCTTCCTTGTTATTGTCATTTTTTATTGCATTAGATTCAAGAGAGGTGCAGAGACGTGGTGATAAAAAACAAAATTTTGTTCAAATAATGAGTGAGTGCCGTCACATTTTCTTTTTAATGTGTCAGAAATATATTGATCGCCTGCATTTTCATTAAGTCTGTTCTTCTCGTTGTTGCCAGAAGTAAAAGCTTTGGACATTTATTCACATAATGTTAACAAATACCATAAAAATAAACCTAGACAGCAGTCTGGATTGAGAAATCAAAGAAGCACAAGGTAAAATGTATTGTTTCCCAGCGCTACTAAAACAACATTCAGCTGCAAATACATAACACAACTCTGTATTCAACCCGGTATCACACCAAAGCGTGTAATATACCCACCTGTCCACCAGAGGATAGCATGACATTGTCACGTTTTGCCTCGCCGAGGCATGAATATTACAAATGTGTACTAAGGTGCAGTACCAGCAGGGGGCAACAAAACCACTCAATTAGGTTTAAGAAAAAAGTCATGGTTGGCCTTAAAATAAGTACTTAGCCTAAGTAAAATAAAACAACAAAGAAACAACGTAACTCCACCACGAAAAACACCTCACAAACGTCACTAATGTAACTTACAAAACAAAACACTGGTCTTGAACACCAGTCTCCTGGTTGAAGGCAACATATTCTCATACAATGGTTTGTATATCTTACAAAAAAGTTATTCCCCCTTTTTCGTTCGTTTTCCTACGAATGAACAGCAACACGTGTCAATTTCCGCTCATTACATGCAAGTAGTCGTTTCAAAATAAACTTCCGTCTTCGTAGGAAACAACTTGGTTAGGTTTAGGCAACAAAACAACTTAGTTAGGTTTAGGGAAATATTGGGGTTTGACTTAAAAATTGGCGTTACTTATGTTCGGAAGTTACTTGACAAATAAATCAACGTTGATTTCTGGTTTCACACAAGATACGAACGCCAGTCTCCTGGGTCAAAGTCCAGTGTTTTTCGATCCACCCATCCACCCCGACCTTCTCCCTAAGCGACGTTCGTTGCTCTTCATACTTCCTGGTTCACAATTACGTGAAATACACACAAATTGATTTTGTGGGATATACACAAATTATAGTGTATTACTTCTCTTAACTTAGGTATAGCTACGAACGGTGTATGAGAACAGTCCTATGTTTGTTGGACCCATCCACCTCCCCTCACGCCCGCCATTAGCGGTCTTTCTCCCCTTTTATTCTACGTCATTACATTATAGTCAGTATAGACTACATGGCGTGAAAATGACACCCTTTAAAGTAAAAACGATGTTCTTATTACACACTTTTGCCTTGCGCATTATTGTGTCATTCACACATCTTTTCTTGCGACCGGGCTGCTTTATTCAATCTCGTTGAAACAATACTTATATTTGAGCTCTTGCAATGATTTTAAATTTCAAATTAAAATGGAAAACTAAAACTGAAACTGAAGTGCCACGTTCCTCTGCACATTATTCGGCTTGCACAGACACTACTGTATGTCTTATTCCACCATTACAGGGTCAGAAATGCAGTGAAGCAGACTGCGCTGCAGTGCACCACTGAATTACACAGCTTACTTTGGGAGGGCCTGAGAGAACAAGCACGCTCAAGGCCTTCAGCCGTTCCACCGGCATGCACCGTCCACCAGCCGTCTCCTGAGTGGGCAAGAATAACTCCACTGCCACTGCTTCCATTACCCCGCACACTAGATGCTTATTTTCAGACACCCTCCTCTTCACCTTCCTCTCCCCAACTGAGAATGAATGAGTGCACACCGGGGGGTAGAAAATAATGGATGGGGACAGTCGGGAACATTGTCTGCAAAACACCACGGGGACTTGTGTTTACCAGAAAAACCGAACATGCACATTCCATTATGTGGCAGTCAAAAACCAAGCAATCAATGTTTCTGTATGGGAGACAATTGAATCAACAGCCAACTGTGTTGTCAAGCTTTTAATGGCTGTGAATTTGAGAGCGGAATTGCCTGCGCATACAGGGCACACCTGGATGGGAATGGAGGGAAGTCAAATAGTTTGCCAGATAAACACCGCAGACACATTAATACAACAATGTGACTCACTTTGTCCCTCTCACTTTGTTTCTCACACACACCCGCACATGCACGCACATATCAAAGACCACAGTTTTGACTGACCGGGGTCTGAGTATGAGCCTGACTCATTGACTAACCTATGATTCATCACTGTGGACTTCCTTGTATATAACGTTTGTGATGGGGGATTCATGCGTAGTGTTTTTAATTGGGTGTTTTATGTTTTTTGCAGAAAACCCAACATGAGCAATGCATCTTCCATTGCGTGTTAGAGGAGTTTTGACATATCAAAGCAGAGGAGTAATTACAGTATAAGGGAAGCATATTTTTAGTAATGGTAGCATCCTTGACTTACTGTAACTGTCAAGAGCACTGCATTGATCTTAAAGATACAAGATTACACAAAGAGCCGTAGTAGATATAGGAAAATATACTCCTACAATAACTACTGCTCAGTTGTCGATAAGAGCTCAAAATAACGGGTGATGGAGTTATTTTTTTCCCTTTAGACTGACATCGCTGTGCTGTTTTAATCTCCTTAACTCAGATTAAAGAGTTCAGAGTTTTGTGAAATAAAACAGCTGGGATTTCTGATTCCAGGTAATGAAAAAAAACAAAAAAACAAGCACACCGATTTAGTTTAGCAGCGTGTCTATTCATGATATGAATATTTGATATCTCTGTTATTGTCTTATTGTATTACATTATGTATTATTTCCTTTTATTACTTTAATTATGTATACCTGTATTGAGGCAGATCCTAACCCATCTGCCTCCACTGGAAAGCACTTTGGCTCAACTCCCGTTGTTTTTTAAATGTGATATATTAATAAACTGACTCGACTTGAATAATGAGAGGAGCTTTTGCATCATCGACAGCCTGACCATTTGCTCTGTCTCTCAGTTCAATTTAGGTTGTTGATTACACATAAAAATCATATGAATATGTTTGTGTCCTCGGAAAGGTTCACGTTAAGCCCCCTTTTTATTTTAGGCGGTGAGTATCTCTAATCCTATGCGTCCCTCTGGTGCCTTAATGACACATTAGGCTCTTTAGGCAGCACAGTGACTAATTTTGTCCTCTACATTGGCATATGAGAGATTGTCTGTGCATGCACATCAAAGTGAGAGTGTTTGTATGATTGTGTGGCACATAATGGAAGGCAACTGAATGCTATCCTCATTCCCCCTGCGTCAATCAACATTTTTTTTAAAAGTGTATGTTTCAGAATACGACTTGCAAATATGATAAAACCACACATACATAGTAAAGTAGTCGGGTTAGGGTCAGGTGAGTTTTCCTGAGCTGAATATGGGATTGACAGTATTCTTCCTTTCAGTTTGGTGCATTGCTCCACAAAAAAAAAAATGACTGCACTGTGTGATTGCTATTAGAAGAGGGGGGTGACTAACTGTAGTACGAGCTAGGAGACAAATGACTCATTCCTAATGTTTAACATCCATATGAAAGAAAACTCGTGCTATATGAGCCTTGGCCAAGGGCAAGCCAGCAATACATTAGCCCGAAAAGGGAATCATATCTGATTTTATGGCTACAGGCTCTTTTCATTGAGCAGCACTTTCACATCGGTGACCTTGCACACATGTGATTTCCTCACAGCACGTACCCACATTGGAACGCATGTTGAGCTCGGAGTGTGACAAATCCAATATGAAGAAATTGCTAAAAGATTGCGGTTGTTTGTCCTCAAGTTGGCGTCAAGTCTTTTGTAAGTCAAAAGATGAGAAAGTGGGGTTTGGACTAGTTGTTTTCTAACTTCCAATAGTGGTGCCTGCTCAATGACAGTTGCATCGCAACCACTGGGCTACCTCTGTGTCTGAGAAGTAAAGCCAATGCGGAAGTGCCTTAAACTTACATTCTTTCTAACAGCCAGCAGGGGGCGACTCTTCTGGTTGCAAAAAAAGAAGTCTGATTGTATAGAAGTCTATGAGAAAATGACTTCTCATTTGATTTATTACTTCAGTGAACATTGTAAACATGAGTTTATGGACTTAATTGCTACTTTCAAGTCTTCTTCAATACAGCATGATGTTCTTTTAGTAAATTATGGTCCCATTTAGAGTTAAATAGATGATAAAGCAGGTATGCTTTAGGGTGTGGCTACCTTGTGATTGACAGGTCCGGGAGTTGTCCGTGTTTTTGTCTTAACATTTTAACCCTTTCACAGTGTGTTTTCTGTTCATAAAACTTAATCATAACTTTTTTGGTTGCCTAAAAATGTCTTTTTCAGTGTTTGGTTGTACTTAGCTCCATCCTCTCGTGTCACTTCTGGTTGCAAAAAACCAAGATGGCGGCAGCCAAAATGCCAAACTCAAGGCTTCAAAACGGCAGTCCACAAATCAATGGGTGGTGTCACGGTGACTAAGTCCACTTCTTATATAGTCTATGATCGCAAAAGACTTAAGTTCTTTGCTACAGCTCACGTACTTCCTGAGCCAAATAGAACCTCAAAGAAAGAGCTCAGGTGGTCAGTGTCCTTATGTTGAGTTTACAGTAGCAGCCGCCCCTCTCTGTTCTTCTCTCTGTGTGATAGGAGGCTCATTCAGATCTAACGTGGAAACGGTAATTTCACAACCTGACAGTGACCAAGGCATTGAAAGTGACAATCAATGTTAACCCTGGGGTGAGTTAACTATGAGGTGGGCGTTTGATGGGGTCTCATTTAGTTCTTTGTGACACATGCCGTAGATACGAGGCGCTCTGTTCCACTCAATTATCAAAAGGGCAGGACAATAGTGCAGCAACACAGAGATAAGCAACCACATTTTGTGTCTCATTAAACAGGATAACGACTAAATAGCCCCTCTACTTAAAGCCCTGTTGTTCTGTGGTCAGTTTGCCACAAAGAAATCCTCACTTGAGGATTCAGCAGGCACAGATGAATGGGAATACATGTCACCAGGTATGTGTTTCTTTCTGCAAAGGCTGATGAGCATTTTGGTCGTTCGCCTTCATGCTATGCTGGGCAGAACTGTCAGACGGTTGCCTGGCAACGACACAACTAATTTTGTATGCTGCTATTGCTTTGACAGGAGATCACTGTGTCTTACAATCTGTTGATCATCCTGCTAACATTTTTGTTTCTCTGCAAAAAAAAAGTTTAATAAAAGAAGCCTTGTAGATATTAAATTAGCAGATTTGATTGCTTTTTGTCTTCTTGTGTTATCGTGTTAAAATGAAGCACAGCATTTGCATACAACATGAATCCATCCAGAAACAACTTCCTCTTTATAAAAAGGAATAATTTTACATTTATACATAGCTTAGGTTTCCAAAGAGAGATGAGCAACACCTTTTCATTTGTCAGTTGTTAAAATAAAAGGACAGAGTGATTAACGTGAGTGATTGTTTTGAGACTGTTTGTTTGAACTGCAGTGGTACTTCATACAGCAGCTGAGTGAGAGGATCTGACGGAGGGTTAGAAGCATAGCAGTAAATGTAGCACATTCTTCATTTCTTAGATGGAGTAGCTTACAGTCTACAGTTCTACTATCGTTGTTTTACTCTTTACTTTTTCTTTACTAAATATTAGTGCTGTCAGAGTTAACGTGATACCACTGCATTAATGTAAGTTTGTTGTGACGCCACTAATTTCTTTAACGTATTAACGCAACTTGTGATATCTAGAGTGAAGATACTGGTATAAAATGAAATTAGAAAACCTAAGGAATCCAAGCCAATCGCGTCATAGTAGCTTGTTGCGAAGGAGGTTAAATAACGCTCCAAACTTATGTTATATTTTGGTGAGGAAATACTGGCATAGCTATTTTCAAAGGGGTCCCCTTGACCTCTGACCTAAAGATATGTGAATGAAAATGTTTTTTTTGGGTACTCGCAAGCCTCCCCTGTACAGACATGCCCACTTTATGATAATCACATGCAGTTTGGGGCAAGTTATAGACAAGTCAGCACACTGACACACTGACAGCTGTTGTTGCCTGTTGGGTTTGAGTTTACCATGTTATGATTTGAGTATGTTTTTTATACTAAATGCAGTACCTGTGAGGGTTTCTGGACAATATTTGTTATTGTTTTGTGTTGTTAATTGATTACAAATAATAAATATGTAAATACATTTGCATTAATCAAGCATATTTGCCCACTCCCATGTTGATGAGAGTATTAAATACTTGACAAATCTTCCTTTAAGGTACATTTTGAACTGATGTGTAATTAACTATGGACAATCATGCGATTAATCACAATTAAATATTTTAATCGATTGACAGCCTAACTAAATACATCATTTTAATTAATTTCCCCTTAACAATTATGTCCTAGTAACCAATGCAGTCATATAAACCTGTGTCTTGTTCTGACAGTAACATAGACTGTAATTGAAATTAGGGAACATCAGTTATCACGCTGTGGCAACTTGTTAAGTGTTATGCAAATATCTGTTTTGATAAATTGGTAACAAATGCTTTTTAATTTATCTTAGTAAAAGTCAACCGTTCTTCATATTCAGTACATTCAGTACAGCACCAACAGGATTTTACCACTTTCCACTGCCTACGTATGTGTTTCTCTAGAGGGATCAGAGTACTTTACTCATTTATATGTGTCCTGGAGCAAAAATGGTTCACTCCAAGACATTGACAGCATCTTTCTAACCTTCGGGCCAAGCTGCAAACCCAAGTTAGATAGTAAAAGTTGGAATCTAATAACTGTAGTAGTATAAATCACGCCACTCTTCTCCATGGTTTCTGAGCAAAAAAAAAAAGGTAGAGCTTGAAAGTGGTAAATGGGGCACACAGGTGGCATAGCGGAAAGTGGAGTGTCTTTGTTGGCCCGGCGTTTCAGTGGAGACAATTGGCAGTATTTCTGTATGAAAGACGGCACGAGATCCTGTCCTAGTATTTATGTTAGTGACTCCTTACTGGTTAGTCGGGATGCGTGTTAACTGGACAGTAGGGGAATCTGAAATAGCGTGCTGCTCTCCCAGTGGAGCTCCCCCCTGTCAGGTGATAGGAAGCAGTTGGCGACTCTGTGGGTGTCAGGTGAAGCACATGGTAGTCTACACCCTCCTAAAGTCACCAGTAGGAGTTGGCAGTGACAGGAAGTGCCACACACACGGGGAATTGGCGGCAACTAAATTGATACTTGCCAGATAGACCAGTTGCTAGGTAACATACCAAACTGTTTGAGTCATGTTTTCGCTGACTCTGGTCTAATCGTGGAATGTCAAGACATGTTCTGTGACAAAGTGTATTTTCATCTTCACTTCACAACAGGGAACTGTACACTGTGAAATATATGGTTGGGCAATGTTGGGCATCAAGAATTGTAATGGCATGTGCTATAACTCACTGCATTAACATTTTCATTTCCTTTCACAGACTGGCAGGAAAGAGAAAGGTGACCCATTGAACTCAGCCATTGATAAGATGACCAAAAAGACCAGGGACCTGCGCAGACAGGTGAGTGCACATTTCATGCTACAGCTCAATCTCCCTTTCAAACACCTTCTCTGAAAAGAAGTCACTTTAAAGGTTAGGGCTGACGATATTCTATTCTCTCTTCTTTTAATGTTATCAAATCCTATGAATAGACCTAAACCACCAGTGTTTTTCTCCATCTCTCAATACCGTCTTACACTGTCTGTGGCACTCAGCCTCAAGCCCATTCTTTCCTTTCCTATACCGAGGACCTAAATCTTTAAAACCAGGTCACAAATATATGCATTAATCTTTCCAAGACTAAATGATTCTCTAATATTAGTTGTAGTTCAAAGCAAAAAATTCTCAAATGGGAGAAAGTAGATTGTGTAGGTATTTATAGAGCAGGAGGACAGCGTATGTGGATCTGATCAAATGAAAACTATAGTTCATCTTAATTAGGGAACATGTCACACATTGGGATATTGATATTGTTGTGGGATATTGTGTTTTAATATTTTTTGTACAACAATGACAATGTAATATATTTTTATTTGACAAGAACAAAAATATAGCATATCATTAAGCATATTCTTTAATGACCTCACAGTTTTTTTTATCTTTTATTATCACAATATGACAAATTTACAATATGTAAACACTTTAACACTATATAAAAATGAAACATAATCAAAGAAATTAAAATATACATTTCTGAAATAAAACAATAAAATAAAAAACATCGACCAAAGATCTATAAATAACATAATATATTTATATTGATGAACTCAAATCATCATTCCATTCTTATTAAGGGTTCATTGGGGACGATGCTTTGAGTGATCCTCGACAGGTCACCAGTAGGGCTGTCACGATATCGGATAGTCACTACATGATCATCGTGGACAAAAGAATTCACGATAACGATATAATTGTCATATCTATAGAAGATTTCGGGGGGAAAAAATCTGACTCTTGACTCTTTTTGGCAAATTAATATACGAGTGTAGGGAAGTTGAGAGCAAGTCTGTAACCATAACTGTATATATAAAATTATTTAATATGTGCTGGATTACTTACACAATATTACCATATGTGTATTATTAACATGACATTTTTAAACATCACAGTTATCGTCAATACGGATATATTGCGACACCCTATAGTCACCAGTAACAGGGTTAACAAACAGACAAACACATACGTCCACTGCAAGAAATAGTATTAGTGGGAGCATGCATAGGTAAGTCAAACATGGAGACATTACAAAACCTCCACACAGACGGGAGCAGTACCGAGACTCAAAACCGGAACGTTCTTGCTGCGAGGTATCCACTGACACCCTACGCTATTATGTTTGATGCTGTTTGAACTGTTAAGATCCAGTTTGACCACATATAAGAGCGCTGTTGAAATGTCTTTGCCTTTTTTTATATCATATGCTCTTTGAACAGAATTCCATGCTTACATTTTATTTGTAAGTGGCCAGACATGGTGAACTAAGTGAACAATCACATATATTTCAGGAATTCAGTGATATGGATCCCTACCTCCACATTTAATACTCAAACTCAGAAGTGTTGCATCAGGAAGTAAAATTAGCTTCCAGATTACCCCCCCACCCACCCAATAGTGATGAATAGGTAGATGAATCATGCTGTGATATGCAACGTTAGAACTCAACAGTAATATTGATTTATTTTTCATCTGGCTTTCCACTGAAAAAAAAACACCAAAGATACCGTTCTTGAAAAAAAAAAGAGGACACTTAATAAGCACACATAAGTGTCTGTTGATGTAATACAATCACTCAAGCATGCTTCTCGAGTACTCTTTCAATTCCAGTTAATTAAAACTCAGATTCTCATGACTTGCACCACTTGTCTTTTAGTAGTACAGTATTTGAGGAGGCATCTTGCCCCAGAAAAAGGCATTCATAAGACGTCAGTTGTGGTCCCTGAGTGCAGTTTCATTCACAAACAACGCTTTCCTGTCATGCAGTGCAAGATGTTTTTATTTTGCCGGAGAGGCGCTCTGCTACCTGCACAGAGCAGCTGCGGTCGTGTCCTCTCTGACCTCTGAAGACTAGGGAATCATTCCGGATGGGATGCTATACCGCACCTCACCCTCCCTTTGGGCATTCGGTGGGGGCCGCCTGACAGGCTGGCAGGCGGTACTCACTCTGACAGGATGTTCTATTGACTCAGGGTTCGGCTTGACAGAATGGGCGGTCTGTTTGAGCATCGAGTTTAGATGGGAGGGCAAACTCGCGGCGCACATGCAGCCATTACATGGAGCCCTGATACTGTAATTATGAGTTTAGCAAGTCAGTGGCGCCGTGTAGAGACACGAGACCTTCCTGAGGGGAGGAGCACTATTGTGCGTTTGAGCATTTCAGTCTCCACCATCTCCATTGTGAAAAGGAGGGGATCAAATAGCAGAGCAGATGAGCACAAATGACAGACAAGCGTTTGTGAAATGGGAGCAGGTAAGAGCGAAACAAGCCGTGTGACAACACCGCCAGAGAAATGCGGCATTGTTTTTTTTTTTCTTTCATGCTGTTGTGTTTACATACAAGACAATGCTAAGCTGTCTGTTATCCAGGGCAAACACGGTAGATGTCAAGTGTGCCTTCCCCACCCCCATTGTGTTCTCTTAATAAATGTAAATTTCAACAACAATGACAAAATGCAGGGCGGCATAACCATGCAGCATTTTGCATCATACAAATATTAAAGAATGATTTTTTTGTTTGCTTGTTTGTTTGTTTTTTGATTTTTTTTTTTGATTTTTTTTTTTCCCGAAAAAAACCTAAAATAAAAACACCACCCAACCTCTCCCACCCCATGTTTGTCTTGGTCACATGGAAGATAAAAAATATAGTAAAACAAATTAAAAAAAATAACAACAATAATAATAATAATAATAATAATAATAATAAAGAAATTAAAAATATAAAATAATAAATTTAGCATAAAAAGGAAATAAAATGAAATTAGGCATATCGTTAAGTAAAAATAAATAGTAATGACAATATTGGCTAGAATTAAAGTAGGTGAGCTGGAGAAATATTAGTATTAGTAGTAGACCATAAGTAAAGAGGGTCATAGTGAAGAAATATTGAAGGAATGTATCGATAATAGTTCGTTCAAAAGAATGTTTGATTACCAATACGACATTAAAAGTAGATCTTCCATCCGAACGATGTAACTAAAGGACGTGCAAGCAAATGTTGAACCAACCTTCATAACTCACAGATTACATTATTTCCTGTGTCCATCCATCCATCTTCATTTGCAATAAATATGGATAATTTGCATCTCCTGACGAGAGACCTTCAGTTACCACTGAAGTGTCCATTCAAAGCAATGCCCTTTGTCATCTTTCTTTCTTTGGTGAGAGTTACGCACAATAGCAAGTATAACATTTGGCTTCTTCTGTTTTTTGTAGTTCCACGTGTACAAAGACAGGCACACACACACACACACAGGCAAGTGTAAAAGGAAGAGAAAAACTAAAGTGAAGTCTAAACCACAGACTCCTTGAAGGTTTGACCATGACCCTCAGCAGGGCAGCACGCTGAAATTTGCATATGTTCTTACCAGCCAAGAAATCATAACAAACATCTAGACTATCAAAACTAAACTCCATATTTTTTATCACCTGGTAGCATTACATCGTGACAACAAGCTCTGGATTGTCTTTGCTGAAAACTTCATCTCCATAAGTCATTACACCTCATGCCTTAACAGCCTTTTAGCAGCAGGCGACTCTCTGCTTTCCTGCTGTACATCTGGTGCTGCCAGCAGTGGGGCTTCTTTCATGCTGACCCTCTGGTCCAGGATGTAGGCAGTAATAATGGCGGCAGTAATCATTTCCCCACTATGCATTGTAATTATAATAATAATAGGAGGAACAAAGCACTGGCCCTCACAGATAAAGGCTCTTTTTTGTTTATTATTTGCCAAGAATAATAACAAAAAGACCCTTTATCTGTAAGAGCTTTGTTTCTTCTGTCCTTGCCACTACGGTGCACCCAATACTGTTCAAGATTTGGAGCCGTGCTCGCTGCCACTTTCCTCAATTATAATAATAATAATAATAAAATACTATGGCCTGTATCTTATTTTGTGCCTTTCAAAACAACATTTAATAATAGGACATTTGATAAAATATGTTTGATGTAATTATGCAGGCATATATTGAAGCAATGTCACAAAATAAACGCAAAACACTATTACAATAAGAGATTGGAAAGTGAAAAACTGAAAGGTATTTAAAAAAAAATGGTAACGCTTTTTGACATAGGTCTGCAAATTTTATGGTAATTAGGTGGAAATTAGCAAGTAACCTATTTGAAATGTCTTTGGAATTACTGCCAAATTACCCCAATATTTACCTCAAACTTGATCAAAAATTACTTTGTTATAAACATTATTTCATAATTATATGCTAAAATAGCATGTAATGGTTAAAATAGGGCCCTTAGGCTTGAGAAGCGGCTGTGCGCTGCTCTTCATCGGAGGTCGAAAACCAAAACTGATAGAAGACACTTCTGATCAGACACAAATCTCACCATTGTGTGACTTATTGTCGACACAAATGTAACCTGGTAGCTAATGTAATGACTCAGGGAGTTTTTTAAGAAATTTCAAATAAGTTATTTGCTAATTATTATCTATTTATCAGCAGTCATGGAAATAAAGCATATCAATTAAATTTGTATTCTTTCCCTAGAAATGTATTAAATAAATGACCAGCTATTGGGAAATAGCGGTATATAATTATTAAATAATGTTTATGATAAAGTAATTTCTGATAAATTGAGGTAAATATTGGGGTAATTTGGCAGTAATTCCAAAGAAATGTTATATAGTTTACTTGCTAATTATCACCTAATTACCCCTGAAATTTGCAGACCTGTGAAATGAAGTGTTATCAAAAAAATATATAAAGACAATTATGATTGAAAAAGTAGGTCACCTCTGGTCTTTAGGCTGGACGTGCCGTACAACCTGGTAAACATACATACACACCCACACACACACACATTTTTTTGTTCTGTTGAATCAATTCCAAAATGAACCAGTAGCTAGTGAATGGGGTCTAAAATAGAGACAATAAATCCTATTCCTTTAATTGGTTAAAAGTCAAATGGCGGCTGGAGAGAGGCATTTCTGGCTCAGGAACAGTTGTCTGCAGTTGTACAAACAGGACAAAGGGAAAGCATCAATAACATTATCGACCTCAGGGATAGCAGATTCAAAATGTATAATTTTAGTGAACTGCACAACCATTTAAAATGTAGCATCAAATCAGAGGACTGACAAAATAGCTGGGAATAAATAGATATCTTCTCCAAAAAATATATAATTTATATTGTATTTGTGAATAATATGGGCAAGAGGAAGAACATTTGAAAATCAATGAAAAAAATATGATCCTTGTAGCACACTAAAAGTAACAGATGCAATTAGGGGTGTACTGATACCGGATTGGATATCAGGCCAATACTGACTCAAATAGCTGGATCGGGTATCGGTGACAATGGGATAGATCTATTCAATTCAATTCTATGTTTATACACTAAATACATTATATACTGGAATTTTAATTCCTGCTTAAGTTTTAAGCAGTTTGTTGCTGCATTAATGAGGTTTACGCTCAAATTGTAATTCCTTTTTTAATTTTGAAGATTTTTAACCAAGTTGCTGTTATAGGATATATTATTTTGTTAATAAATAACAATTCAGAAAATATATATAAATGTATTTATTTGTTACATTTTGTTGTACAAACATAGTAAAGCAATATTTAAGTCAAGCCTGATGTTGCCTTTCACATACAAGAATGATCTAAGTCACTTCCTCACAGTGAGGCATACAGCTTATTAATTAAACACTGGTATCGGATCGGTATTCGGTATCGGCCAATACCCAAAGCCCAGGTATCGCTATCGGTATTGGGAATGAAAAAATCGGATCGGTGCATCCCTAGATGTAATACCTGTTATAGCAGAATTTTTCAAATGGCAGATTTTAAAAGTGTAGGACTGTGTCAGAAACTGAAACCAACAACTATAATGTCGTGAGATCCAGTGGCGTCAGAACAGAGCACTCAGCTCAATTCCAGTACGCTGCTCCACTGAAGAGCGTAACCTTTCTTTTGCTGATTTCCAAGGCAAGAGATTGTAGGACTTGTAAAGACATTTATTTAATTAACTTTCACACTACCAAAGCAGCCAGTTAGCGTTATTTGTGTGGCTTCTTGAATTGCATTGAATGATGTGATTAAAGTGAAATTAAAGTGTTAAATAATTCTGCTTTACTGGTGTTAGTCCATTATACTGTTGTTGGTCTGATGCAGATAGTAATACTAATGTTTACTCCAATGTAATTCTACCTTTTGTGATAGTGAATCAAATGCTTTCATGTATTCATGGACGCATAGCTTGAGTGTCATTGAAAATGTGACGAGAGTGAGGAGTTGAAAGGAATATAGTATGTGCTGTATTTGATGCTATACAGCACAGTAGATGTGGTGTAGGTGTAGAGATCAGGGAGGTGGACGGAAGTGTAGCGACTTCGGCTTTCATGCAGGACTTCGCCTACATTCACTGAACGTTAACATTTGCCTTTTCATTCACTGCAACTGCGATATTTCCTAACCTCTTTGCTTAACCCAAACAATGGTTTATTTGCCATAACCATGATCTTTCCTTCACCATGTGCCAACACTGTAGAAAGCTAGAATTAAAAAAGAGAAAAAAAAAGGCATTACTATCTTGTCTGGAGGTAGATTTGTGTTACTTTCTACTTTAAGATCAACTTTTTACTCACACTACAAAACTTTTACCACTGTTGTAATTTCGGTGAACCTCGGAGGGATAGCATAATTTGATACTGTGTTGTGCTGACTAGTGTTGATGTTAAAGGCCAAAATTTACCTTAAATCAACAGAACTTACTCAAATCAAACTAGCACAAAGTACTACTCCTATACTGATTATCCTGAACGAATCACCTGCTGGTGAAGAGACTCAGAGCTGCACGTAGTATTGAGTATTCTTATCCTTGTTTGTTAAGCATTTACATGCATAATTTCAGTATTTCTAGAGATGAGTGGTTGAGCCTATTGAGCGCCACTACCACTTTGCATGTGCCCATAGAACTGGGGTTATAATCAGGGCTGTCAAAGTTAACAAGATAATAATGCCTTAACGCAAATTCGTTCTAACGCCACTAAATTCTTTAACGCATTAACGTAAATTGCAATTTGTAAGTTGTAGTGGGCTCAGTTGTAAAGCTAGAGTGACGATATTGGCATCATATGAAACTATAAAAACCTAAGGAATCCATTGGTACCAACCAATATGACCACCTGTCTAGCTTGTTGCGAAGGAGGTTAAATAACGCTCTGGACTTGTGCTAAATTTTGGCGAGGAAAAACTGCCATGGCCATTTTCAAAGGGGTCCATTGCCGATAATCGCATGCAGTTTTGGGCAAGTCATAGTCAAGTCAGCATCATGTAAATATTTGAATCGATTGACAGCCCTAGTGATAATGAATAGTCATTGTTTCCACTTGGTTGAAAGAAATTACTAAATTAATTTAAGTTCAACTTAAAATCAGCTGAACTTTGACCTTATTTTCTCATAAGAAAACTGATATGCCAGATGAGGCGTCTTAACAGATCACAGGAATAGAATGTCAAGGCGAGCTAGCGAGTGATCCTGTAGCTCCATAATTTAGCCCACCAACTCAAGCTTGAAAATTAGTAATCCAAACTGGAAGTTATTTAGGTTAGCGCCCATATCATCCCCCTTGATTTGGCTTAACCAAGTCAGGCTGGTCATCAAGCCTACTTTAGTGTTCTAAGGCCCGGCTTACTTAATGCATATTCGTATGTAGCTTGTGCATCTGTGATCCTGAAAATCAGATAGTTGCATAGACCATGACTCACTTGCCATTTTGCATGAATGTCAGTAATAGCTGCATTAACAAAAGATGCATAAGAGAATGAACCTTCTCTTACAGTGCTCTTCAAGTTAGGAGTCTTAGAAACATGGCAAGCAGTGGTTGTTAAGGTGAGGACTCTTGAAGAGTCGGCGTCTCCAATAGACCAGAACATCGAGTAGCTTGCTCAATTTCGCAATAACAGAGAATGGACATAAAATGTACACTATACTCAACTGATATACTGCGTATATTTGCAAAATATAAGTTGCAGCACATCCATAGCTGCCATTAGACATGAGTATGTTTTAGCCTCTGGCTCTTTTTGAGAGTTCCACACTGAGGGAGAGCTGATAAATACCACGCTCTACAAACCACTTTGCATATTTTGTTATCATGGTTATTTTTGTATTTTTAGACATCCTTTTTGCTTTTAAAACCACGACTGCAATCAAAAATGCAAGTGCAACAATGAAGAAGACATTTTTACTATAGAAAGAAAATGAGAAGTGGACTTGACAACAGAAAAGAAAAATACAAAAACAGCATAATTCTTAAGATTTAAATTTCTTTCCTCCCTTTAATTAGTATTCACTAGGTAACCAACCCGACAAAGTTGTTGGAAATGAGCCATGTGTTCTACCCTCTGTCATCTTGCCTGTAATGAACGCATCTGTCAAGTCATCTCTCTGGGCTGTATTTTGACTGATGGCTGATTCCAGGATTCCCTATAGCACAACTGCCTCACACATTTTTTTTCTCCTTTTCTCTCGCTCTCTTTCTGCTTTGGGATGTTGAAATCATTTCCATTGCTGCCATTAGTCTGTTGATTAGTACAGCTGTTTTTAATTGTTGAGGGTTATCATGTTAAGGAGGAACAGCTGCCATGAAACGCATCAGCTGTAACTCTTTGTTTAGACTAACAATTCAAGATTATCTGTGAATCCTTTAGATCTGTTCCTGCAAAAATGTGTATATGCTTTTCAGCTTCGTCAGCTATATCATTGCAAATGCCCTGTTATTTGAGACACTGGAAAATACACAGCCATGTTTGGAGCCATTACGTGTTGATAGCTAGACCATGTATATATATTATTTAAAGTTATATTTTTAGATATCAGCATAACTTTAAGTGACAGTCAAGAAACAGTAAACACAAAAGGTAGAAAATAAATTTTATTTAAAAGTGACTTTCATCAAAATATCAACTTGTTAATTATTGTTCATGTGAAGTAAAGCTTCAGTAGGCAGAAAGTTGTTGGCATCATTGGGCAAAAATTCCATAATAACCTTTCAGCATATTGAAATTCAAATGTTCTGAGATATAACTAGACTTCTGCACCTCTTCATGGCTCTGTTTTCAGGATTCAAAATATCGAGCCTGTGACGGGAGACTTTGGCCAATCACCAGTCATTTCAAAGAGAGAGCGTATTGCTTGCTTATTCAAAGGAGGCAGCTGTAAATCACTTGCGAATCCGATCAAACGGTCAAACTAGGCAGCACTGATTAAATAAGAATTAATATTTTGTTACTGTAATGACTATTTCTCGCCTTAAATGTTTTCAGAAACATCTTGTAGTGTACTGTTTAGCTGTAAAATGAGAAAGGCTGTTGGGCGGCGCTTGGTGTTTCCTCAGCTGATCTCAACATGGCTGTCGGGTCACAAACTTACTAATTTTACAACTAAATAGTACACTACAAGATGTTTCTAAAAACATTTTATGTGAGCATTACAGTAACAGAATATTGATTAATATTTAATCAGCGCTGCCTAATTTGACCGTTTGATCAGAGTTTGCGAGTGATTGACAGCTGCTTAGAGACGGCAGGTTCCAGCTCGGCTCTGATTGGTTGTTTTCCTCCGGTCTGTGAAATCTCGCAGATGCCATTAGGAGCACCGGAGGACACCAGAGGCACATGATTTTTTTCAGATTACCTGTCTTATGCACTATACTGTCAGGATATAGTTACCGTTTTATAAAAATAACTTTTTTAAAATCATATTTGCTCCAATTCTACCTACTGCAGCTTTAACTTGTTAATTATTGTGACTTAAAACTCATAAAAAACAAACCTGCAGAGCATTATCACCTCTTACCGCTCTCGTCAGCATCAGTTCCAGATGCAGCAGACAGATGTTTAGCTGCGTACAATGAGTGTGCTACTTCCCTCAGTAGTTTGTTGGAAACAAAAAACAAAGGTATAAATAGAGCGAATATTGGATTTACATTCAGGTAGCACACAACTCTGTTGCTCTGTATCAGCTTTTTGTGTAAATAAGCAACTGTTTGCTAACAAGTTCACCATATCAACTTTATAAGGTGATGATATGTCAGTGTTGTTTTGACAGCATTTCTGCTGCTAAAGTGGCCAAAAAATCAGTTAATGCATGTTTAGACAACTAAATCACAATTATAATCTCAGCCATACTCACAAATAACATTATAATACAACATGATTTAGTGTGGTAAGGGGCCCAGTTTGTTGAATCCAAACTGCATCACCACAGACTAAGCTTGCTCACACAAGCCTATCGATAGACAGCGTTGATATGGGAAGATTCTGCAAAACCTTACATTATATTCAATGACAACATTTGTGCTTGTCATCAATTACAGCATTTTTTTTTTTTTTTGTTCATCAATCACATATTATACACATATTAACAGTTCCAAATGTGTTTAGTATGTTATAATTATTTAGTAGTTAATGGTTAGTAGGGCAACCTTAACTCAATATATGTGCTGTGGCAGAAAAAAAAGGTTGGGAAATACTTTCCTAAAGGCTTGGTCACTCAGTAAGAATGAAGCAGCCCTGAAGGTTTAGAAGGGTGTCTCGCTGATAAATCACTACCCAGTGAATGCTCTGCTCCCTCTATTGGTGTTAAACAGTCCAATAATCCTTGGCTTTTGTCCTGGAGTAAACTGCTAGGGCTCTGCCTGCCACCTTAAACACAGATTTGGTTTGTACATTTTCTTACATGTGATTGACTCCCAAGGGAGTGCAGTGTTGAATGAGGTGCAATATGACCACATGGGGGCGCTATCACAATTGAACTTTACGTTTTGGGCTGTAACTTCTGAACCGTAAGGCTCATAGATAAAAAAACGTCCTGGATTTTGTGGGTCCAGACGAGTCTATCTATAAAAGCCACGTCCATTTGCGTCTAAATTAGATTTTTCACCATTTTGAATTGTGTCCAAATCAGATTTTTTGCTACTCTTCTTTCAAATTTTGAGCAATTGGCACCAAATTTGGTACAGAACATCTATGGGCCAAGCCGGAAAAATGTACTTTTTTGGATTGTTGATGTTCCATTCAGTTTTGCCATAGCTGGCCCTCAAAGTTAGCTCAAATGCAGCGGGGACATGACGTCTGAGTGACCATGAAAAAGTATGTGCCATTTGGCCAGTAGGTGGTGCTGTAGCAGCATCATCTAACTATAAAGGAAATAGTATCCGTCTGCCTCCCTGTGCATGTACTGTATGTATGACCGCCTTCACATATCTCAAGAACCGGTCATCCAATCAACTTGACACTTGGCAGGTGCAAGCAGCCATACATACCATGGTTCTCGACAACGCTGCAAGCAGCAGAACTTCTGTGGGCACGCGCTCCGAACAGGCACCGCACTAGTTATTCAAAAAAACCTGCAGTAGATGCAGGTGATCAACAGTCAGTGCGACATGTAAAATACCTGCCAGCGCCAGTTCTCCTTTGGGAACATAAACACTTCAATGTAAAAGCACCATTTATGCATCCTATCCTTGTTTCTAAAACTGGATTCCCCTGGCTAGTGTTTTCTTTTGCAGGACACATTCAATGAAAGCTCTGAGACGAGGTATCTAATGTGTTTGTCCTTAGACTGTTGATGATCAGTCAGTCCCTCTCCCCCCCCCCTTTCATTTCTCCACTCTCCTCTCACTAATCATCTTCCCATGCTCCCTGATAGATATCATATATGAGAGCTATTACTTAATTTTTGATTTGCTCAGGCTGTTTCCCCTCAGCCGTGACTCCAGCCGTTTATGCTGTGATTGCTCTTGACATTTTAATAAGAAACTTTCCTGTGCTGACCCCAAGGTACCCACCGCTATGTGTTCTGAATCACAAGTGAAACATAACAGAAACCAAAGTGCAACTGTAAACATTCAGAAATGCAGCATCGTGATCCTTTTCAAATTCGTGGTTTCCACCCCTCTACATGTGTTAAGACTCTACGGATTTATCAACAAGTCGAGTCTTAATGCGTGCGTGTTCACATGATAATTCTCCCTATATGTTTGCAGTCCTTTTAACACAAATTCATTCATTTGAGTCATACACTGATCATAGGGGATGTTTGCAACAGTTTCCCTCACGCGTCTGTTTTTGTGACCAAGCAGGTGTCTTATCCCACGAAATGCAAACATTTTCCCCCATTAAAACGCAAATGCGCCAAATGAATGCTAATCTGATCTTTGAAGATCACACAGCCCTCCCACTTATCAGCGAGCAACACAGATATTCGTCTGTCAAGTTTTGTCATGCATATGCATCATCTTAATTATTTCACAGAGCTTCTTGTTAGCCACTTCAGTATCAGGTGGGACTCGCTGACGTTAATGTTAGCTATTTCCCCTCTTTGGATGGCAAGGGTAAAGAGATCTACAGGATAAGAGGCATGATGGAGGGATAAGTGGAGGTGTAATTACCCTGTTTTCCATTAAGAAACTCAACCACATATTAATTCATTTATTTATTCATTCATTCATTCACTCGCAGATAGCCTACCTCCAATTGGATAATTGAACCAGAATCATTCAGAAACCTCTGCAATACCGCTAAACATTTATGGTGCAATGCAACATTATTGATCTCACTGTATGGCACAAGTGTGCACACGCTCAAACAAATTATGCAGACATCTGAACATTAAACCCATATTTGATTGACGGAACCTCTCATTGCAAAACCAATGGGCGTTAATATGATGCTGTAACAGCCTCCAATCTTCTCGGGAGGATTTCCATAAGAGTCTGCTGGGATTTGCTCCCATTCTGCTTAGCCGCCGTATCCTAGCTAACAGCGCTAACAGTGAAAACAAAGGTAACACTGCTGGCAGAGATAACAGTGTGGGTGCCACGCCTCCACAATGGCACGGTCGGTTGGGATGGCGTTATCAGCTGTAACCGCCGTATGAGCACAGTGCAGAGCAACGGCTGTGAGCTAGCCAGTGGGGCACGCTCACATGCACTAAAATCTCGAGCAGCCAGCCCGGCAATGTAAACGAAGCACATAAAAGCTTGGATTACAACACACACACGGAGGGAGAGTGACTTCATTTTCTGCTCAAGTAGACATTACTCCTCCTATCTTTACATAGCAAATAGTTGTTTTCTGCTATATTAATGCTCTGGATATCGTATAGAGAACCTTTAAATGGCCTAGCCCAGATCATGAAAGCAGCTCAAACATGTCCACAAACTTTTGGCCATATAGTGTATCTTTCTATCTATCTATCTATCTACCTCTCTGTCGGTGTATCTATCATCACAGCAGTCTTGGCTCATTGCTATGTTTCATTTGTAACATTTTTTCAGCCTTCATGCTGCCAATAGCATTTTTTGGAAAAATGAAATGTTTGGCCACAAATGAAACCCAGGATACAATACCAACACCCATCACATTTCTAAAAAAAAAAAAAAAAGTCTCAAATATTAATATGTAAAACTAAAAACCTGATGCATTCCGAGCTCGAATCCATTGTCGCACGGCACGACTGGGAGAAAAATAGCTGCCCCGCTAACTTATAATGAGCAGCGCCTTCGCTATCTATTGGAATTCCAGGTCTATTTCCTTTAAGTGTTAGTGAAATGCTGAGGGAGTGTTAGAGGAGAGACGGTGGGGGTGGAGCATGGAGGGAGGTGAGATCTGAAAGATTGAAGATGGATTTCTGTGGGAGTGGTGTGTGGGCATTAGAATGCTGATGGTGCAGGAGAGAGTCTGACTTGGGAAATCACTCGTCTGCATCATTTCTCCACTCAAACCGACCGTCAGAATCAGTTTCACTGTTGGGCATTCATGAGTATCCTGAAGCCTAGCACTCTCTTATCACACTTATCCTATGCATAATATATGCGCTTCAACTAGTGATTGCTCCTCAGTAACAACAACAACAACAACAACAACTTATAACTTACAGGAATCTTTCTACTCAGTAGATATCCAAATAATCGTTCCAAACGCTGATCAGTCCCTTCAATTCCCTTTTCTTTATCTTCTTAACTTTACACTCAAACCAAAAAAGGTCTGGTTGACTAGGCTTTTTATTATTGGATTGAAGCCAATCCATGACTGGCAAAGAGATTATGTGCAGCTTTTGAAAGCCATTTTAACAGAGATCAGGATACACTGAACAGAGAGAGGATCATTTTATGAGTGTTGGCTTTCATACCCCAGTGATCCGCATCATGACTGAAATATATATATATATATGTATATATAATGTCTATTCTATATATTTTTCTATATTGTTTCTATCGCAATATAGACTAGGCCTATATTTATTTACTATATTTATTTATATTTCAGCCCTAGACGATATACAGTATATTGTCAAATTGATATGAAAATGTCTATTTGTATATATTTTTCTATATTGCTTCTATTTATTTCTTTTCTCTCTATAACTTCACTTAAAACGTTTGTGTTCATTTTGCACTCAAGTTCTTAAAATGACTCAAAAATAGGCTTTACTCTGTGGTTATTTCATATAGACAATTATTAATTAATTTATTGAATTACCAGAAAACATACTATATTGTGATATACTGTATATCGTTATCGAGCTATAAAATGACCTATATTGTGATAAAAGATTTTGGCCGTGTCGCCCAGCCCTAATCTATATACTATCCTCGTCTGTTTAAATGCATGTCCTGATAGGATGAGTCTTGCACAGACTGGTCGCTGCATTCTGGTACTTTTTGCTCTTGCTTCTCGTTTACCATTTTTTTTTTAGATTTTTCATACATACCTTTGTCAAAGTCTCCATCACCATGGGCTCAATCCTAATGATGGACACACGTATGGCCCAAACATGTGCTGTGTCCAAATTCCAATTTGTCTCTTGTTAGTATGCAATAAATTGATGTACTATACTGTTTTATATTATAGTAAATTATACAAGATGCAACAGACATCAGTAGCACTGCATTGTTCATCTTCCTAAGCTAAGATCCACTTTTTTAAATATAATTTACGGTGACAATTCCTTACATCTCTTCCATTTTGTTTGTGCAATTTAGTATGCATATTTACACCTTTGAGTATATTCAACTTTGTCACTTCCCCATTGTGAACACTCAAAACCTGGCTGAATGAAGTACTAATTTATGAAACAGTGATAGGTTGCAGGTAGGGCAATTCACTTTCCACATGCAAAATGCAGCTCAACAACATCCTCTCCATTACTTTGTTAACTGCAGTGAGGACATTGTTAAAGTAATCACAGTTAAGGTCTACAAACAACCCCAGATCCTCTGTTTCCACCTTTTCCTACAAAGATCATGTGTCGTCTGTCACACCTTTATCCAATGCTGCAACAGCACTAACATAGTGTGAAGATAGTTCTGGCAATGCAAGATTTCTATCTTCCCTGATTCCCCACCCTTCCCACCAGGTGACAGGATAGCAAGGTTACACAATTGCACTGATGCAAGTCTGTCCTCTGCTGAGTGAAAAAGATGCAATATTCGCAATTCAAAAATGTCAAAGTTTATCAGCCTTTGAGAAAAGCATCAGTCTCTGTACACATCTCATCACATCAGTGATCCAGGATTATAGGGTTCTGGATAAAGGAGTGCTTACAGAGAGTGTGGGCTTCAGGTTGTTTACAGCATTTGCAGACCTGTCATGTCCACTAGACTGGCCAAATCTATTCTCTTTCCAGAGGCAATAGTGATGGATTATCTGCCCTTAGGAAGGCATAATTTACTATTGTTCCCCTGCACTCTGTGGACTGGCAATTAAGTTTGTAATTGCTGCAGGTTATTTAAGTGCGATTGACAGACTTACATATGATTTTTTTGTTCGTTAAATTAATTTCCCCTTGTCAGTCACAGCTATTAGCCTTCCCTACCATCTCCCTTGCTGCTTAAACATTCTTTTTAATTCAGGAATATGGTCACAGTGTTTGCTTTACTACCATCTAATTATAGAAGAAGCCTCGAAAAGTCAAACAAATCTCTGTCATCCATGTTGTTAATTAAACACGTTTCACTTTAATGTCATCATTTGAATGTGTGGAGAAGTGATAACCGGTCAGAACAGATTTTTGTGTGGTGTGCATACAATTTAAGCCGTTTTAGTTTGTATAGACCTTAATTGAGTTACTGAATCACTGAGTATTACATTCCTCATGATGTTGATGTGTTAAAGAAACTCGAATAAAGTGGGATTAAAAGTGCTATTGATAACGTTGATAACATTCAGCCAATAGATGTCAAACTCTCCCTCCACTGTTCCATTGGATTCACTTCACAACAAGTGGTTGCACACCTGCATATTTTGTGGTTGAGTGGAGTGAGACTCAGACTGACAGTCATATCATTTATCCATTTTTTTCCACACTAACTGGCAACTTGATCGCTGATGACAC
This sequence comes from Sebastiscus albofasciatus, assembly GCA_916701655.1. Classification (NCBI taxonomy): domain Eukaryota; kingdom Metazoa; phylum Chordata; class Actinopteri; order Perciformes; family Sebastidae; genus Sebastiscus; species Sebastiscus albofasciatus. The sequence continues at coordinate 139,028 of CAKAOI010050422.1, forward strand.
AGAGATACTGTGATACCAACGTCGTTTTACTATTTGCTCACAAGCCTTGTTAGAAGTGGGAACCAAACGTCAGATATCTTCCACTGACATAAACAAAACATTCATATTGGACCCTCCAACATTATTAAAATGATTAATTCACAATCCTATTTTTTTTTTCAGGAAAAGACATATTTTTGGCACCTTTCTAAAAGCTCTGTGGATGTATTATTTGTTTTAAATAATTTGTCTACATAAAAATTGTATCAATAAGGCTTTTAATAAAGTGTTATGGCACTGTGACAATTACAGTAACAAAACACCGCAATAATGTATTTAAACAGCATATTGACCTTGAATTAGTTGTGTTAATAATTATGTATAGGGTATAGTCTTGAAATTTTACACTCAGTGCAAATAAGTAGGGCAAATCCATCAATGATGGAGGCTTTGAGACTGTAAGTTGCCTCATAGGAAATGAATGGTGATGCTACATGGGTGGGAATCCACCTTTTGTCCCTATAGTGTATTCTTATCTGTTTTAGTACCGGTCTCATGTGACTAACTCCCTCTTTGTGTAAGATAAAGGACTTGTCTGTTGTGGTGTCTATACTGTTCCCTCTGGCATCTCATCAGATATCCCAGTGAGGGCCATCAGGGTCCATTTACTGTCTTATAAAACAACCAGTCCCCTGCCAGTTTGGTTCAAAACGATTCCATAAACAAAGATATAAGTCGCAAAGTCTGCCCTAGTAAAAGCCTTATGGGAAAAATGACACCTTACAAGCAATTTACACTCTGGCCCGTTGAGAGTTCTCCTCCTCTTTTTTGCTCTCCCTCTTTCTTTGCCTATCTCTCTGTGTTCTTTCACCCCATTATGTTATCACATCATATTCATCATAATGCTAAATGATATGTAATCATTGCCAAATGTAACACAGTGAAGTCATCTGCAATGATATTAATTACATGACCTGTTCCCCATCTCTCTCCTTCTGCATTCTAGTTGAGAAAGGCGGTGATGGACCACATCTCAGACTCTTTCCTGGAGACCAACGTCCCTCTGCTGGTGCTCATTGAAGCGGCTAAGAGTGGAAACGAGAAGGAGGTCAAGGAGTACGCCCAGGTGTTCCGTGAACATGCTAACAAGCTGGTGGAGGTCAGTCATGAATTATACACAGGTGCACACGCATATACCCACATTCTTATTTGCCAGTTCAGAACTTAACGAGTTGCATGTGCATGTTGTGTGTGAATATATGAGCAGTGCAGGTCAGGTCACCATAACGGTGCCTAGAATTAGGATTTCAACCAGCGCACAGAGGCATTGTTCCCACTGAGCAATGCAAACCTTCCTAATTAAAGCGGCAGTAGGTGAGATTGGAGCAAACATGATTTTAAAAAGTCATTTTTATATAACGCTCACTATATCCTGACAGTAGTGCATGAGACAGGTAATCTGAAAAAAATAATGTGCATCTGTGTCCTCCGGTGTCCTCTGGTGATCCTAATGGCATCTGCAGGATTTCAAAACAACCAATCAGAGCTGATCTGGAGTCTGCCGTCTCTGAGCAGCTGTCAATCACTCGCGAACTCCAATCAAACGGTCAAACCAGGCAGCGCTGATCAAATATGAATCAATATTCTGTTACTGTAATGCCTATTTCTCACCTCAAATGTTTTCAGAAACATCTTGTAGTGTACTGTTTAGCTGTAAAATGAGAAAGTTTGTCATTTTACAGCCAAGCAGTACACTACAAGATCTTTCTGAAAACATTTTACGTGATTTAAGTGATTTACAGTTGCCTCCGTTGAATGAACAGCCAATAGGAACGCTCTCTGTCTGAAATGACCTGTGATTGGCCAAAGTCACCATGCTGAATGGTTATTATGGAATTTTTGCCCAATGATGCCAAAATAAAATTCTGCCTACTGCCACTTTAATAAGAAGAGAGAAATGCAGTCTAGACTGAATGTCGAAACCTTCAATGTACACATTAGAAATTGTTATATTGGCAAAAATATGTTGCTTTAATTATTTGGTATTATTTGATAGCGGTTAGAGGAACTGCCACAGACCATGCCTACTGGAAAATTAAAAAAACAAAAACAAAGAAACAACAAATGTATACACCTTTTCACACACACACACACACAAACACACACACACACATATACACTTCATCTAGAGTTCTGTATTCATCTTGTATGCACATTCTTGCTTTCACTTGAATGCCGTACAAATATATTTTCTCCCAGACAGTGGGGGAAATGTTATTAAATTATTTGCAATGTGGTAACTTGGCAGAATGGAGGTACATCTCGCTCCTAAACGTGCTTCTTCTTCTTCTTAACTGCGTGTGCAGACATTTGTGGCTGAAATCAAACTGCCAACCACAACTTGAAGCTTCAACCATCATTGACTTTTATTTTAATTTTAGAAATGCTCGGTGTGCAGCTCGGCGTGCAGAACTCAGCGTGCTTGCAGCATGGAAAATAGACCTGTGTCCTTGTTTTGTTTTTTCCGTATGTGCTTCATTGTGGTGATGCAAATAGCCAATCACAGCTCAAATTTACATGTCTATCTTAGACAGTCTTGGATAACTGTTGAATTTTTAACTTGCTGATTCAGTTGCATACATTTCAGACTAAACTGTTTGCATGTACATCATATGACAGTGACTTTTTTGTTGCTATTAATAAACCATTAAAAAATAACATTGCCTATGCAACACACTAAATGCTCCGTCAGAAGCAAACATGTACATAAATGTCCACCAGCCTGCCACTGCACCACCTTTCTAAAGGTTAACAAATGATGATCACAGCAACTATAAATATAGCTTTCTGGTAGATGTTTTTCATACTATATGTACCTATGTATACTGGTGGGCAGTTATTGTTTACCTGCATAAGGCTACAGGCATTGGGGGTCTGTTTACACACTGTTGTGTCTCTTGGTTTAGTTTGTAGCCAGTAGTCATACCTTTAAGGAGATGCTATGAAGAAGTCTGGCTTCCATTTTATAATTATCCAAAAGTGAGATAGATTCATACAACAAGAGTAAGTTACAGTTCATGTTACTGCCACATGCTGCAGGTGTAATGACGTATAACTTGCCAATAATACAGGTAAACAAAGCAAAAGGTGTCACTCAGCTTTGTTACATATTGAAAATTTGCGCTGTATTGAAACTAGGAAAAGCTTCTGCTCCTCTTCATCTAGCCACACTATCTCTGTGTGTGTCTCACAGATGTTTTTCTTCATTTTGCTCAAAAAACAAACCTGACACTATAATCTACATGTTTAGGTGCCAATTAGTCTTTTATTTTTTACTCAAGTTGCTAAAAAGTCACCATTGTTCATCAGATGTCATCAGTCCTCATTATTTTCAGATTTGCTCTCCTTTATCATGTTTTGAGATTTAATAAAATCATTTTTTTTTAGTTTCCACATTTGAAACAAACTTTAATTGATGTAGCAGAAACAGTGAGAAAGTCAGTAGGATAAAAGTAAAAGAAACACGTGACATCTCGGCGACACAAAACGTGACACGGACACGCTTTGTTCTGGTGGACAGGCAGGTCTATTACACACTTTGCTGTGAAACTGGGCTGGCTTTAGGGCGTGGCTACCTTGGAATGACAAGTTGCTACCACCCTCTACCCTCTCGTTCAAATACGGTCACTTATGGCTCCAAAAAAAACAAGATGGCTACAGCCAAAATACCAAACTTATGACTTCAAAAAGGCAGTCCACAAAACAATGGGTGACATCACGGTGACTACATCCACACACATATACAGTCTATGGGTGATTGGGAGGTACGACCTGGCAGATCCAAACCTGATAAGTGTTTTTTTTATTGGACATCTTGGGGTGTCTCGAGAAGATACTGTGGAAATATTGAGTGTCAGGACTGTTGCTAGGATCCATCTATCCCTCATATAACCACATTGTCTAAAGACTATCTAGCCCTACTCTACCAGTGTTGGGCTAATGTGAAAGAGAGACATCTGTCAATTGCAAATGTGGTGCAGACAATCCATGATTCATAGGCACATGTTCACCTTTACAAACTGTAAAAGGGTGCTATGGAGCGAGGGATGTCGTGTTCCTCAGGTCAGCTTTGTGCTCTTTCCAGCTTATGCCACATTCTCTTATACATTTACTATCTCTCTGGAGGGGATGGGATAGAGTTTGTTTTATGGTCATCCCCTTTCTGCAGTGGGGTAGGATTGAAAGTTAAATTCCTCTGTCCTTCAGTGGGCGTTGCCTTTTGTTCACATGGCCCCTTTCAAAGCCTTTAGAAACCTTTGTGCGGGCCTCTCTTCACATACTGTCACTTAAAACAGCACTGCTGCTTCCTTTGACATCAGCTAGAGAGTGAGTGATTTGTGTGCCCTTTTGGTCTGCCCCAGCTGTTTGCTGATGAGGGAGGATCTGACTGCTACACTTAAAATATGTCCTTTGCTTCCAACAATGTTAAAACTTTGTTTAGCCCAAGGACATTTTCAGCAGATACATTCTATTATTCTGATGAAGGAAAAAAGGAGGGAAACGTTGCATTGCTTTTGCCCTGTGTCATTTTTTTGGTTTGTTATGTAAAGCAGCAGTTGTTTGTATGCTGGAGCGTAAGCCCCGGTCCAAACAGAGAGTAATATAAAAAATATATTAAAATAAGTTAATATGAGGATATGTAAGAAGGAATACTATAATGAAATATTAGAGAATAACAAAAACAACATTAAAGGCACATAGAGTACAGCATTATTAGAAATAGATCTAGAAACTCAAGTTACCCTCAATATTTTATTGATAATGATAAGACTATAAATAATATGGATGAGGTGGTTAGTTGTTTAAATAATTTTTTAAGTGTTGGACCAAAATTAACAGAAGCAATCAACGACCCAGAAACACTGACCAATGTTTTCTGGGTCAAAGGCAGAGCCCGCAAATGAGTACTTGTTGGTCCACGAGTCAATGAAGACTTATCAGAAGAGACATGTGGCTGCCCTTGCCCTTTAGTAAGGTAACGCTCTGCAGGGTTAAATAGGTTCATCACACTGTAACTGGCGGAGCAGCACATGCATACGAATTTCAGTTTCATGAGAGGATGAGGTGCTTCTTCAACAAAGTCCTATTAGAGATATGCAGCAGTGATTGTGGAGCTACGGTCATAGTGGCTTATTTGGACAAGTGATGGAAATGAGTAATCGCTGTGGTTGGACATGGAGGGGTCATCTCATTAGAGTGTTTTTACACCTTTTGATTCACAAAAGGAAGTATTGAATGTGACATTTGCATGTTAAATGCAGTTTCGATTCATGCAAATGTGGCAATATTGTTGAGAGAAAACTGATAATTAAGTATTGCACACTAGAGTTTCACCAGGTGTTATGCGCAGCACTATTTTGACGCTTTGTACCAAACAAAAGGTGGGTGGTATAGTTCCTCTGTACGAATGAATTTTTGACAACTACAGAACATGCCATCCACCCTTCCCTCTGACATCCAAACTATGTTTATTCGTCACTGTTCCGGTATAGTCCAAAGACTATGTATGTCACACCACATATTGGAAAATACAGAGCACAAGCTGAAATGAAGCGCAGTGCAGAATTCTATCCTTTTGTCAGGGTGAGCATGCACATTACTGGCCCTTACTAGCTGAATAGCTAATACACTCAAGGCTACATACTTGGCAATATCACCGTCATTGCTGTCATCATCATTATTCGCGCCATCACAGACACAGTCATCATAACCGCCACCATCATAATCCTCTAATATATTAGGATAATTAACATCCTGATCAATGTCACTGCAGTCATCTCCCTGATGTCAGGGAGGAGCTGTCTTAAGCCATTAGTCTGGACTTTGGACATGTTCAGCAGTGTCAAAGTAAAAAGTATCCTTCGTCATGTCTACTTTTGTTTTCATTTTATTTTTGTTTTTCCATTTGGCTCCACGGTGTGGAACAGCTCTCTTTTCTCCACCATTGTTCTCAGCTCACCTCAGAGACAACGAGCCAAGTTCACCCCAAAGGCTCTCCTAATCACATCATACTCATTACACCATCTTGACCAGCGACAGGAAACCACTAATTATTGGCTTAAAGACGTGTAATGAATCTGTGAAATTTAATGGAATGAACCTGCTATAGACAGGGAAATCTTCTCTATGAATCCCTTATCAGAATTGTGCCTTAGTATTAGTCATATCTTCTTATTTAGCTCTGTATTCATACAAATAGTTGTACACTCAACATGTACACAGCCTAAACTATGCGTGTAGTCACTTACAACCTTTTACATGTACATTTTAGGGCAGTCAATTGATTAAAATATGTAATCATGATTAATCGCATGATTGTTAATAGTGATTTACCACAAATTAATCATACTTTTTTATCTGTTCAAAATGTACCTTAAAGGGAGATTTGTCAAGTATTTGGCTAATATGATTGCTTTATGCAAATGTATGTATATATTTATTATTTGAAATCAATTAATAACACAAAACAATGACAAATATTGTCCAGAAACCCTCACAGGTACTTCATTTAGCATAAAAAATATGCTCAAATCATAACATGGCAAACTGCAGCCCAACATGCAACAACAGCTGTCAGTGTGTCAGTGTGCTGACTTGACTATGACTTGCCCCAAACTGCATGTGATTATCATAAAGTGGGCATGTCTGTAAAGGGGAGACTCGTGGGTAACCATAAAACCCATTTTCATTCACATATCTTTTTTTTCCTTGCCAAAATTGAGCACAAGTTTGGAGCATTATTTAGCCTTTTTGCCGACAAGCTCGTATGACAATGTTGGTACCAATGGATTCCTTAGGTTTTCTAGTTTCATGATGTCAGTATTTTCACTCTTGCTTTAAATCTGAGCCCTAAAAATTAATCTGCGTTAACACGATATTATCGCGTTTAACTTTGACAGCCCTAGTACATTTATAAACTCACAGACATTTACACACATGCGATTTTTTTTTTTCTTTAATCATGTAGTACAAGATGACATTTTGGCAGACAGACAAAAAAGTATTGTACTGCTCCTGTAATGCCCGTATGATATGACTTCTGACTTTATTTCTTTGGAATTGTCATATTTTAATTGAACTCCACACAGAGGTTGGATAATTTCAGCTGTCTCTATTTGTAGAGGAAAATCAGTAAGAAGTGGGGGAAGTATATTAAAGACACAGAGAAATGTTATCCCTCAGTGTTTGAGAGGTAAATTGTGGGTATCCTTGTATCATTGGTCTATTAACTCAGGTTTTAAGACATTAATTCCCAAGGCTAATTTTAATGACAAGTACCGTATCCCAACTCATCGCCAATCCAGGCATAGTTCCTTCTCTATAATAAGATCCCCTTCAACTGGTGTTTTTGTGTGGTAGTCTATGAATGCAATGTTAAAAGGAAAAAAATATTGAACTTAAATATTCAGTATTGCATATTTGAAATTAACTCAGGCACACTCTTGGAAGGCTTCAGTGTTGAGGCTCACGAACATATCCATCTTCCCTTTTATAGTCATAACTTCTATATAGACTCTATTTTATTGCATGTTTTAAAGTATAGTCTAGATCAGTGGAGGCTGGTCCACAGAGGCAGAGGAGATTGCTCTTCCTCTATTTTTTGAGAGGAAAGAGGGAGATCAAAATATAAAAGAGCAATTTGTTGAAATAAACCAATGCCAAATCTCAGTATCATTTATAAATATTTTTTTCTTTCTTCTTTGGAAAAAATCCATTATTTATTAAAGTGTAATTAAAATGCCTCAACAGCGATCCTGCAGGTCAGAGGGGAAAGTGCAGCCTGTGTGGGGGTGAAGTTTTTCATTTGACATAAACATAGACATTATACAGTATAGCCTACATAGAGATAAGTATCATAGGCAACTAGTTTAGTAATGATAATAATAACTTATATTACACTTATTACACAAATTTTAGCACAAAGTTCTTTCCAGATTAAAAGATTTATTATAAAAGGCAAATAAATATGTGCATTATAAATATTATAAATTATGTGCAGTAGCAGTACTGCAAACATTATATATCCACGTGAACAGACTGTGTCAGAGACCACCGAGTTGGCTGAGACTGAGGTCATCACGGCAGCTGGTATTGTTCAGCCGGAAGCACCTCGGAAGGATGAGACGGTTGCTGAAGGAGCTTCTTAACCCATTCATCTCCTCATAGAGGGGATGAGATGGGTTCTCCGATATGTTCTTGATCTTATACCTCATCCTGCCCTCAGCCACTTCCTCCAGGCTGTCAAGGCGCACTCCTACAACAAAGCCCAACCTTCCTGACCAGTTTGTTGAGTCTGTTTGAATCACCAGCCTTAATGCTGCCTCCCCAACACGCAACTGCAAAATGAAAAAGTACACTGACCACCACTGACTCATAAAACATGCGTAGCAGCCTGTTACACACATCAAATGACCTAAGTCTCCTCAGGAAGTACATTCTGCTTTGTCCCTTCCTGAACCTCCTCACCCTGGATGGTGATAGGTGTTCCGGCGGAAGTCCACTACCAGCTCTTTCGTCTAGCTCCATATAATAAAATCAGGAACATGAGAGCACATATATCAAGCAGCACTGAGCCCATACATAAAATGTAGTTGCAAGTGCAAAATGCGAGAAATAACTTAATAAAATAACATAACACCGTGGGTTGGTTTTCCTCCTGTCCTCCCCAATTTTCTGAGTCACCAGCCACCACTGGTCTAGATCAATTATCAATAGTTCAAGCTGCTAATAGATATGTTATTCCTTTTCCCAAGACAAATGAGAAATCATCATCTAAAATTCAGTTTTAATTATTTGCTACAGCAATATTTTAGCTAGTATATTAGACTTTTAATTAAACATCAATATCCTGGTCTTTCCATTATTGAAGTATTCAATAGCAAATGTTCTTTTTGTTTTACATTCACAAACTACTTAAAATTAATTACTTCAAAAAGATGCTCTTATTGCTAAAGCCAAATCCACAAGTATCACTAACGACCTTCAACAGAAACAGTGACATAAAACCCTGACAACATAAAACGACAACAGTGCGCACCACTATAAAACCCACGTCTTCTCATTTAACGATTCCCACATCTCTTCTCATTCCCATTGATCAATTAAAAGCTCCAAAGATCCTGAATGTAAATGTCCATACTTCTCATCCAACACTGCACTTTTTTTTTTTTTAATCACACCCTATTTAACCTTCACCATGTGCTCACGTTGCTAAGGGAGTAGAGTACAAAGTCCCTCGAGCATCATAACACAAGTACATGTACACAGATAAGTGACGGTGCTTATACGCTACTGTTCATCACCTCTGTAAAATTTGCATAAAGTTACTTTGAGAGATTTGGGTCATCTTATTGTAGCTGAAGATAGATCAGAACCAGTGTATTTAATTAATGAGCATTTTTTGGGAAGGGATACACAGTAGAATTAGTATGTTCATCCAAATATAAGTGAAAATGTATGGTTTATTTACTACTCTACAGCCGTTACTCCCTCTCTCTATTTTATCTGTATATATTCCTTATCTATTTATTTCCCCTTCAACACCGTTCAATACACATGTACAATCACCATTTGTCAGTTTTTACTTGCTTATATCTGCCTCTTACACTGATGCTGCAGGCCGAGCTAAATCAGTGTTGCCCACACGGATTTGCTCGTGTTAATTTAAACACAAGATGACTATCAAATCTTTTAAAGTTACCATGGTTCCTTTTCATTGCCACTGCAGCGAGAATGAACACGTGCCAGCGATTCTTGGACCTCTAAAGGACGTCACGCTCCATCACTATTCTATTGTCAGAATGAGGTTTTCCTCTGACCTTGACTCCGTCTTGGAGCATTTCTCTTTAACAGCTGTGGTATTATGAGGGACTCTTCTATATCTGCCTTATCTCTAACAGGGCCCTATCTCTGCAATGCTTTCTCCAATCAAGAGCGGAGTTGCATAATGGGTAGACACGTTTTAATTGCTTGCAACTGTGGCTCCTATTATTGTTTTTTGCAAGCTATAGTGTGTCTTGTATTTGTATGATGTTTTGTATAATTAACCTCTAGTTTTTTATTTTCATTTGCATCTTTTGTGAACCCTTACCCTACTTTGCCAATGTATTCTCATGCAACGGTTCATATGATAGCTTGCAAAAAAGTAATTTCTCATTTTTAGTTAATTTTCCTACAAATGTCCAGCAATACCTATAAAATTTCCAATCGTTACATACATACAGTCTTTTCAAAATAATCTTCCATTTTCACAGGAAGTTGTTCTTCCTTAGGTTTAGGCAATAAAACAACTTAGTTAGGTTTAGGAAAAGATTGATTTCGTTAGGATTAGGCAACAAAACTACTTAGTTAAGCTTAAGAAAAGAAGGTTTGGCTTAAAATAACTCTAGGAGTGGCATTACTTAAGTACGGAAGTTACAAATATATCAATGTTGACTTCTGGTTTTACACTGGACACAAAATCCGATCTCTTGGGGAGAAAGTCTGGTATCTTCAGACCCACCGAACCAACCCGACCTCCTCCCTACACGGCATTTGCTGCTCTCTATATTACATGAATTACACACAAATTAATTTTGTGGGATATAGACAAATTACAGTGCATTACTTTTCGTAGGTATAGCTATGAACAGTGTATGAGACCAGCCTGACTCTGGAGTATTTTATTTGCCGTTTTCTTAATTTACTTAAATAGATTTTTTATACCTTAATTTTTCATTAGTAATAAATGGATTATATTTGTTTTGGTCCCAAATGCTGTAATAACAGCATAATCCACTGAGCTGTAAATGCATTAATTAGCTAGAGCAAATGTAGTATTTTCTTTTTTTCAGGAATGCAGTATATTGTGTCTGCGATCATAGAGGTTTCTCCATACATAGCTACATTAAGTTAGGTTGTTCACTACCTTCATCAGTTCATTAGCTTTTCCTACTTTGGATTTACAGCAATGACCTTACATTTGACATGAGCAGAGTCAAGGGGAAAGACATATCTCCAGTGATTATGCATAATCAATATGGAGTTGAATGTAACCAATACTGAATTGGCCTTCAGGGCTCAGCGACATGAGACAGACTGCAGCAGTAAATATTATTCTGGGGGCCACTGCATTAAGCACTTTACTGGACAGTTAACCGGAAAGTGGATGGATCACTGTTGGAGCAGGTCTATTTGTGATGACCCGAACCTTTAGGCCAACATTAATCCTCTCTTTTCATACAAAGTTATTAGCCTCAGAGGAAATCTGCCTTTGGAAGATGCAGTCACAGAGGTGCATAGGAAGATACATCACACCACACCTAATCCACCTTATGTATGCCCCTTTTTGGAGTTATTTTTAGGTGAGCTCACAGCCAAAAAAATGTCAGACAGAAAGGAATGGTGATAGTCAATCGTTGTCTCGCTACAACAGATTTCTGTCATTAAGATTCTTGCAAGAAAACCTGTGAGTGAGCACAAATCTGTGCACACTGCCTTCATAAAGCATTCAATCCCCTGATTTTATCCACTTTCATTTTCCTTTTGTTTATTTTACTGTAGGCTCTCAACCATATTAAATAGTAAGGAGTCCCGACATGACTACATAGCACAAACAAACAATGGAATGGGCCCTTCCTGTATCTTTTCTCACTGATCTACACATAATTACCCATAATGCTAAAGTAGATATTTGCATTCAATCGACCAAAAAGATGTTTACAACTACTCTACTCTACTATCTCAGTAACACTACATAGTAACCATCATTAATAAATGGTAAATGTATTAATTGATTCTTTAATTAAACTAAAGTTAATAGTTATTTTACTGTTGACAAACAATTAAATGATAATTAGTGATATTTAGTAATTATTAGTAATGCTATAATTTGTTATTGTATCATTATTTAGTGCAATATGAAATAATTAGTTTATATTGTACTGTATAATAGCCGATGAGAGACAATAACAATTAGTTCTGATTACATTAAAGTATTTATTAACATTGTATTGTTGCACACATTGTAATATTTGATATACTATATTAAGTACTTTTAATGATTACCTAATGATTTATAAACCTTTAAGAGATTGTTTGTAAAACAAGATGGTCCAGAAACCAATTATTAACCATTGACAAAGTATTAACTATCTAATTAATCTTTATAGATGCTTTACAAAGTATTTATTATCCATTTTAACAAGGTATTAAAATCATAAGTTGCAACTTTATAATAGCCATTCAAATAATGTCTATAGATGATTTACAAATCAATTATTAACCATTAACAAAGTGTTACAAATACCAGGTCTATCTATCTATGTAATGTATGTATGTACCCATTTTTTTAAAGGTTTACAAATCACTTGATAATCATTAACAAATACTTTATATAGTACGTTAAATGTATGTCTATATATAATATGTCAAATGTTATGTGTGCCAGAATAAACTGTTAATAAATAGTTTACAAATGTAATCAGAATGTAATTGTTATCGTCTCTTATAATGTGCGTAATAATAAACTATCAACATAACAAATTATAGCAGTACTAATAATAAGTAAACACATTCATTATCTTTTCATTGTTTGTTAAATTAACAGTTAAAGAACTATTAAGTTAAAGACTCTCAATTTAGCATTTATTAATGGCAGTTATTATAAAGTGTTCAACATGAGCATGCATCCAAATTGTACAAAATGTTCGTTCAAGTCGTGTAAATAAAGCTGCAATTATATAGAATGAACCATTGTTGTTTATCTAAAGATGTTGAGGTTTCTTCTGGGCTTTATTTTTTTTTTAATTGTTTGAGATCACTCACAGGTTCCACTGACTACCCATGCCTTTTTGTCCTTTAATTTTTGTGGTCACCTCTGAGCGCTTCCAGTTGAAGTCAGCTCAGTGTTTGAGAGAGACGCTCTGCTCATCAGTGTTACTTACGATGAACTGTCCAGTCACACTAGAGGAGATGAGAGTCAATGCCATTGTTTACCAGGAAGGAAATGGAGGAAAAAGTCACATTACCACAACAAAGAGAGAAAGACTGTTTGATGGGAGCACATCGGGCGGACACTGAATCTGCTTAGTGCTGTAGGTGCTTTTGTATAGTTGTTGTACTCCCTATATATCCCTGTGGTGCTGTAGCATACAGACTTTCTTTTTTTTCTAGTGCTTGTTCCTTATGCCTCTCGGCGCTTTTCTGTCCATCAAAGATGTCTAGTGGACTCACGTCTGAGTTTCTTACACATTGCAGGGCATGTCAGAACAGAAAGTGTGTGTCAACTCAGTCCATTATAATCCAGAGACAGAATTGTGAATCGGCATCGCTCCGAGGAATAGTACAAAAGGTATTTCTAAAGTATAGGGTGTAAAAAGAGCAAAGTAGATTCCATCATTAGAAAATAGAATTTGTTTTTTACCAAGCCTTACTGTTGAAGCAAACCGGTCAAGATGGTCCTTGGTCAATGGCTAAGGTCAAGAGAGTATAATACGCTGACAATATCTGTCATATCCCCAGAGACCAGGTGCCATTCTGATATCACTAGGGAATTCTTTGGTTGTGGCAAGACATCTTTCTGTCCAGTAAAGCGTTTATAAAATATGGGCTGTGTGAGATCAGATGAATATGGATGAAAAATGACAATCATGCTTCATCACTGACCTGCTTACTGTAGAGGTTGTCTCTAATTAACTGCAAACTAAACTGAATGATGTTATTTTAAGTCTGGTATCATTAAAAGCCATTTAGTAAGATACAGTAGTTATAACTAGGGCTGTCAATCGATTAAATTATTTAATCACAATTAATCACACGATTGTCCATAGTTATTGAGATTAATCGCAAATGAATCCACATTTTTTAAAATCTGTTCAGAATGTACATTTGTCAAGTATTTAACACTCTTAACAAGTGAGTGGGCAAAAATGCTGCTTTATGCAAATGTATGTATTTATTGTAAGATAACATGGCAAAATCAATCCAAACAGGCTACAACAGCTGTCAGTGTGCTGAATTGACTATGACTTGCTCCAGAACTGCATGTGATTATCATAAAGTGGGCATGTCTGTAAAGGGGAGACTCATGGGTACCCATAGAACCCATTTGCATTAACATATCTTGAAGTCAGAGGTCAAGGTACCCCTTTAAAATTTACCATGCCAGTTTTTCCTCTCCACAATTTAGCGTAAGTTTGGAGTGTTATTTAACCTCCTTCGCAACAAGCTAGTATGACATGGTTGGTATCGATGGATTCTTTAGGTTTTCTAGTTTCATATGATGTCACTACCTTTACTAGCTTTAAAACTGAGCCCGCTACAACCTAAAAATTTAAGTTGTGTTAATGCATTAAAGAAATTAGTGGCGTGAAAACAAAATAGCGTTAATGCATTATTATCGTGTTAACTTCGACAGCCCTAGTTATAACATACAGTTATCACTTTCCATCAGAGGTTTTCAAACTGTGAGGCGCGCAGGAGAGTTGAAGGGGGGGTTTAGTGGAAGAGAGATGAGGCAGTGATATTGCGTGATGTGAAAGGGACAGGTGCATGCTTGTAAACAACAAGAAGTCACTTATTGTAGTATGGCTTGCTGATTTGGCCTACTTACCAACATGGTCAACAGTAGTAGTTGCAGCAGCGGCTGTGACACACAGCTCATGGAGGCAATTGAAGTGGCAAAGTAAAGCGATTTTTGATACCAAGAGCCTCGCAGCCTGAAAACTACAGGAGCTAAACCAAATATATTGAAAACATGATGAAGAGTACATTGAGCTGGGTTTACTCAGAAGGGCTCAAGTGACTCACTGCGACATCAGTGTGTGATTTGTACTGAAGTGCGACCTGCGCCACAAACAGAGACCAGAGGTTTTAAGGACTTTTAAGGTGAACCTAACTGAGGCCTCATAACAGGTTGCACCACACATTGTGAAGGCAGGAGAAGCCCATACTATTGTAGACATCCAGTGGTTAAATTTAAATCCATCCATCCATTCTCTTCATAGCAATTTGCCCCAAACAAATAATTTCTCTTTAAAAAAAATGCTTAACAATATATCATATTTGGACCTTTTTGGTGACATCACATATTCAATAAGACTTATTTAATATACAATGTGTAATATAATGTCATTTTTATTTGGTATATAAAATGTGAGAAGTGATTGCTGAAATACAATTGTTTCTTTGTCCTTTTTGGCCGCACCAAGCACCGGTACAGCAACTGCACAAATAGACACGCATCTAAATCCAAACGGCAGCTGGCTTGTACGCCTCTGGCATTACCGCACATCTACAGCAATTGCTTTCATGAGTTCATCTGGAACTCCCAAACCACAACTAAGTTAAATCAGTTTCTCTCTGTCGTTGTTTTCTACATAGAGCTCAACGTTAGCTAGCTGACATGTATTAGCTAACGTTAGCACATCTGCCAGACCAGCAAAACGTCAGTTAAACGTTAACTTTAACCAGCCAGGCTCTATGTAAAAAAAAAAAACAACAGCAAAGACATACTTGCTGTTTGGGAGTTCCAGGTGAACTTATGGAGGCCATTGCTGTAGACGTTTGGTGATACCAGAGTCCAGAACAGCCCCGTTCTCTCCTTCGTATACAGATTATATGTAAATCATGCTCTCCTTGCCTCCTCCCTTCCACACCAAAAAATCTGAAGATTGTCACAAAAAAAACACATCAAAATGCAAAACATATAAAAATAATAAAATATTTTTGAAGTGGAATTTTTTTTCAGTGCCAATACAACATTTTCCAATACAATTGTTTCACTGCCAATGTTTCCTTTCTCAGTTCAGGTCTTGTTTTCAACTCCACATTTTATTTTCGATGCCAAAGTTTATTGTCACTGACCTGGCTCCAAACAAAATAGCAAAGGGTACATAAATGTTGCTTTTCAAGTAAGGCTATAAAGCTCCTTGAATGCTGAAAGATGTTTGCTTTCAACCAAACACATACCTGTAAGCAGCTTTGTCTTATCAATAACATATTAAAATGTATATTGAAACTGTGTAAGAGGGAGCAGGAGAGAAAGTTTACCAGGTCAAACAGATTCAGTCGTGGGTGCTAAAGATTTATCTGAGAAACCTGTGAGGACTGACAAGAGCTAAACCAACTAAATCCATCCATCAGCTGATTTCAGAAATGTCCCCCCTCAGCAGTCATTACTGACAGAAGTGTATTAAGGGTGACCTTAACCTGATGTAACCTCGATGTACGGTAATCTGATCAATACTGCTACAGGCCACAACCAGTAACTCCCAGTCAGTGGGAGATTCACACTTCAAGGTAGCACCTTCTTAAACTGCAGGGTAATCACTTACAGTTCACATGCTAATAATAATAAGGGATAATGTTATACTCTACTACATGTATCTGACAGCTGTAGTTACTTTTCAGATTATTCTTTTCATTAAAAAATATATGGTTATAAAATATATGACATGTTATAAGCTTATAAGATACAACACATTGTTACAGATTAAACCAGTGGTTCCCTACCCCCTTTGGCTTGTGACCCGTCACAAAAAACAATTTCTAGTTGTAGTCCCTTGTCACGTTTCAGATGTCTATGAGGTGTTAGCAGCAGAGATTTCACCCTGACCTTATCAGATGGTTTTATTTTCAATTGTCTGAGGCTCACAGAGGTAAAACTATTCAATATTTCACAAATAAAAGCAAAGATAAGAGAAAGGTCCTAAAAATGAAAACACTTCTTTTTTCGTAGCAGAACTTTTCTTATTTGCTTTCTTAATAATCATCTCACGACACCCCATATTTATCATGTGACCCGTTGGACCCCTAGGTGTGGAACTACTGAATTAGATAAAGTCGTTGCACCTCGACCAGCTCCAAAAGAATGCCGCATACTCATTGTTGCATCAGTATTAGCAATCTGATAATGTAATATGTAATATCAGTCACTGTGGCATTTTTCAGCATAATAAATAATTTTACTTTTGATATTTAAAGTACATTTTACTGACAATACTTCTGGACTTTTACTTGGATGCAGAACTTAATGAAGTATCTTTATATTCAAGGCAGAAATGGAATATAATATTCATAACTATGTTTTCATTAGTGTATAATCACCTGAAACTAAAAATTGTTGTGTTTTCATAAGTTTAGAATGAGCCCTTCATATCTACATAGGGAGTGGGTCCTCTTCACACAGTCCGCCATGTTTCTACAGTAGCCCAGAACGGACAAACCAAACACTGGCTCTAGAGAGAGCCTTTTGAGTTTTTACGTTACCTGAAGGCCACCGCAGTTCTCTGACATTCTTATGCAAAACCGTAATACCGCCAGCCGCCGTCTGACTTACGCTGCTCCTAAAGTAGTGTTATTACGGTAAGGATGGCCTCTGAGCGAGGCAAACGGCGTTACCACAGTTTTACACTTGACGGCTCACGTTACAGCAGTCTTGAAAAGGGAGGAGTGAGTGAAGGTATTCAGTTGGTTGCAATCTGCAACCACACCACTAGATGCTGCCAAATCCTACACACTGCACCTTTAATGTTTTGGTACTTTTACTTAAGTAAAGAATCTTAGTACCTGGCACCGTTAATATCCCACGTTGCTCTTCAGTTTTCAGTATTAACATTACAGCTATCAAACGGCTGGAAATAGTTTGACCGGCGAGCGTAGGACAAAGCTCTCCATCCTGCTTATGTTTGAAATGTAATGCAAATTCAGTATAATCACAAATGATAATAATAATGCATTGTCCTCCTGCAGAGGGTAGCTAGATGATACTGTATGTTTTATTGTTGCCTTTTCAAACTTGTTTTATTGGATACAGATCACCAAATGACATCATTAAGAACATAATATACATCCTGTACATACATAAATAATTTTCTGGAACATTGATTCTAATAATATACACTGACATTTGGCAATTTCTTCCTCTTGGCTTCTTTGTTAATTCCCCTGTGACTCAGTCCACGTGTCCCAGAGGGAATTGGTCATCAGCGCTTCTTCTGAAGAATTACAGCTGTGCCCTAGGATGCAATCAACCAATCTTTTAACCTCGAGCTGACATTTATATTCTTTGTTACATCTCCACTGTCCCCTAAAAGGGGAAAATAGAGATAAACAAATGGAAATTATACCGGCATCAAGCATGTATTCACAAAAGACTGCCCCCGACCATCCCCTGCAGGCTTAGGGGAGTCAACTCAAGGGTCCATTATCTCTCACAGAACGCATAAATTGGTGGCAATGTTTGTGTGACACATTTTACCTAACCTTGCCCAAACAAATTGCCGTGGAGATAAGCTTAGCTCTGAGACAAAAAACGTCAGCACTCCCGCTAAGAGCCGGGATAGCTTCTGTAAAGGTGCTACTCGACAAGGAGCGGAGGAATTCCTGTCATGTTATTCAAGATATGACACTAAGTGGATTACACAAGATTAAGTGCGACAAAAGAGAAAGCAAAATAGGAATAAGACTTGACACTGCACCATGCTTCTGTGAACATAGACTTCCTATGGTAATATGATATATAGCCCAGCATAAATCCTTAATTATGCCATATGCCCATGGGGGCTTAGTCATATCACTTTTGATGTCCCATAATGCCTTTTTGCGTCTGATTCATGTATCATCTTCATTTTATCCAGGATGTGAACAATACAGTCTTACGAGGTGCTGGATGTTCATACGGGTCCCATTTCGTCTCAGTGTAGAGACTATACGTAAAACGGATTTTATCTCATTAGTCACGAGATGATTAATGTTCAGTATGCCTTCTCGGGACAAATTCATTTCTGAAAATCTAGTAAAGAAATGATTCTGTGACGACCTTGGACTCAATGTTATGTTGTTGAACAATTCATAATATTGTATTAAATTTGCACTACTGTGTTTGACCTCTATTATAGATTAATCAATAGGGGAAAACGCTGCAGACAGTGCCTTGCAACTAAGCAATGCAGTCACTTTGTGGTTATACTCTTGCCTGATGTACATCATTGGAACAGCATGGGAAAACATATGTGTGCTCGTGTGTACACACATTTCAAGAACAATACATTGAAGACACATACATGCACTATTTGTTTTCTCATCCATACACATGAACCTCAATTAGTTATTGATTCTGTAAAGGGCATATACAACAATTCAGTACCTTCATAATTGATCTCATCTTATCTTTATATATCAAAAGTAATAATGATGATAAGCCCTCGGCTTGTGCCCTTCCTCATATAGATCGCATCCCAGTTTCTGCTCCTCCAGCATAGCAGGGGAGCGGGAAACGCTAGCTCTCAAATGGGAGTCGATGTGAAGCATGGCGCCACTGGAGTTATTGCCCATCACGCAACAAAAAAAAACATGCTGTTCTCGCATGCTATGCAACTTCAATTAATGCCATGTTTATTTTAGTCATAGTGAAGGATATAGAGTGCATTAGAGCACGCTGTCCTTCTCACATAAGCACACAGCGTACACACAGATACATTAAGCTTCTTAGTGATATTATATTCCACAAGTGGCTGTGTGTATGTTGGGTTGGATATCTGTCTAAAAGGTTTCTGCAGCTCGGATGTCAAAAGGCTGGGCGCTGCGCTTTCAATCGTGTTTGGTACATATTCTCCTGTAAAGCTGTGATCATTTTGTAACTGCCATCAGATCTCGCCAAAGTCAGAGATGTTAAACTCCTACATGTTTAAACGTCTTTATGCTTTAAACAAACTGCATGTACAATTGATAACACACACACTAAGATGACCGTAGTGTAGAGCTGCAACGATTAATCGATTGGTTGTCAACTGTTAAATTAATCGCCAACTATTTTGGTAATTGATTAATCTGTTTGAGTAATTTTTTCAAGAAAAATAAGTCAAAATTCTCTGATTCCAGCTTCTTAAATGTGAATATTTTCTGTTTTCTTTACTCCTCTATGACAGTAAACTGAATATCTTTGAGTCGTGGACAAAACTAGACATTTGAGGACGTCGTCTTGGGCTTTGGGAAACACTGATGGACATGTTCACCATTTTCTGACATTCTATAGACCAAGGGTTCTCGAACTGTTTTGGACCAGGGACCCCTACAGGGGAGACAATTTAATAAGGACCCCCTCATAATCCTAACACTGATTAATCATATGCTTTCTAACATTTGTACTCTTAGATGTCATAGGAACTATTTGTATTCTAAAACTTTTCAACCTAAATATTTCAGAATTGTTTCATAGTGAGAGAAACACATTTCACTTTGAATCATGTTAAGATAATATTAGATAATCCTTTATTAGTCCCACAGTGGGGACATTTGTAATGTTATTGAATGTTAATACCACTTACTGTTAAACAGAGGGTGATTTTATTCAAATTGCATTTGGACTCAACTTGACAGCATTTATAGCCTACATTTCAAGTAATTGATCTTAAAAGCTTTCAGAAAATGAATAGTAGCAGGACTGGCATAGTCCTAATAAATCCAGATATTTAAACTTACGAGTCTAAAGCTGTCTGTCAGTAAGTGCTTCAACTTAAAAATAATGAACTTATTGCTGTGTGTCACAATTATATCAGAGTTTATCTTGGCCCAAAATGAACATGGGTGATGGGAGTAATGGACACAATGTGCTGGTTTTATTGGTGTGAATGGTCCCCATCTGTAGTTATGCACTTTTTAATGATACAGCACAATCTTGTAATTTATGGCAAATTATTTTGCGGATTCCCTAACAGAGTACCACGGACACCACTTTCAGAATCACTGTTATAGACCAAACAACTAATCGATTAATCAAGAAAATAATCGACAGGTTAATCAACATTGAAAAAAATGTTTAGTTGCAACCCTACAGTAGTGATCAATTCACAGTTTTGTAGTCTTTAATATGCAAATACAGGATGCATTATTGTGCTCCACCCATACAGTGGTCATGACAATTTCTAAAAAAAAAAAAAAAATCTGCCCACTTATCTGTTTCCTGGAGAACACCCATTTCTAATTTTGATTTTACGAGCCAAAAGGAGGAAGGATATAGGTCTATTCATATGAAATGGATCAGCAGACAACCTGCAATGCCATGTACGCACAGAACAGGCTATAATTTTCCATTTTTCTCACCTCTCTTTCATTGATGGAGAGACCTTCGCTAGCCATCTTTTGTCTATTAAAATTTATCATCCATAGAGCTACTGTAATGGACGGTGAGGAGAGCACATAGAAATCTCTGGTAGCTTATTTCAAAGGGAAAATTGACTCTTTGTACCTGCTGATGGATATTTTTAAAGAGAGATCTTAAACTCAATGCTGAGGGCCCAACCCAAAGATAGATAAATGAAAGCACTCGCCAACAAAATAAAACATTTGGCATTATTTAGCCTGCTGTGTCAAATGCATCTCCACTTTCAATAACTTTTGCTAAAAAAAAAACAAATAAGAGTGCTTCAGAAGAGATTTCAAATGATTTCCTTTTTCAAATTGGAGCATTCCTCCACCAGAGGCCCGCCCAAATCCATATTATTAGTTTTATAGATTTGACCGCGAGTGGAGCAGTGATTCTCTGAAAGCTTAGATTGATTGGGCATATTGACTGCTCTTCCAGTTCCTCACTCAACCTGTTCACCGTCAGCATTGCTAATTCACCAAACCAGGGGTGTAACTCTTTTCCTGTGGCTCATCAATTCAACAACCTCTTTATAAAAGGGTAAATTAAACCACGTCCCACAGCCATTTTCCCTCACCGACAGCAGGTTAATGGCTCATCAAGAGTCTGTTCTCTCTCCTGAAACTGATCTTCTCATTCTCATGCCTGCTCGTCTTTATACAGCTCTATTGATGACATTGTGCTGTGAGCACACATCCACCAGCTCACACATTTCTTTTTGTACTTTTGCATAAAAATTGTGTTTTAAAATTTAGAGCAACATGATGCCAGCTGGCAAGCTGACATGCGTGGTTTTTGGTTGAAGTCAGAGAAAGATGGAGAGACCTCAGAGAGTGGAGAGCCACAAACAAAGGAGTCAGTTCTTCTGGTTTCATCATTACTGAACTGTCCAGTGGTGGCTGTGGGAGGTGCGGGATTATCAGAGGTTGGTGCTGCAATAATGAAGGACGTCTCCCAGAAGACACAAACTGGCCATAGGCGCCTGATAGACCGGGGGAATTGGTTCCAGCACACAGGTGAAACAGAGGAGAAGAAAATAGAGATCACTGCATCCTGCTAGTAGCAGCCAAGACTGTGTGTTGTTGCTTAGAGATTACTGCACAAGGCTTAAGATGGCTTTCAATTTTTGAGTTACCAGAAGACTCCGGGGGAATTTAAGGGAAAAAAAATATATATAGCACATCACGTAAAGTTCCATATTGTAAACCTTGAGGTTGTTTAAAACGTTGTTTCAAAATTCTGTCCGTTGTGGTTCATTTTAGTCAGACATTTGTGATAACACTATTACACTTTCCCTTAACACTGTTACAGTATGTTCATTTTGCACTCAATTTCTTAAAAAGAGAAAATATTCAGTACTTTTCATTTTTGGGGATTTTTTTTTTATTACCAGAAAACGTTATCAAGATATAAAATCACCTATAACGTGATAGAAAATGTTGGCCATATCGCCCAGCTCTAATGCAGAGAAAGAAATTTTAACACAGACACAGTCATATTTTCAACATTATTACTGTAAGTGTGATTTTCTTTCAGGTCTATACGACCAATCCTGATTTTGTGATGAGTTGATCAGAAGATCTGAAAAAATCAGCATGCATAATGTGAGAATAAAGTGTCAAATTAAAAACTCAACACAGAATTCTGAACACGTTTTAATCCCAAATATGAAATAGTTCAACTTGCAACACTAAAGCCCGGTCTTTGAATTGTTTCAAGGCTTGTTGCTATAATTGTTCACTATCTTCCTCTGATTCCAAAAGCCAACGTTAGATGCTGCCAGACTTTCTCAGCTTTGAAAAATACTTTTTTCCTATCAAAAGACCTACCTTGCCCCGTGTAGGCATTGATTTGATGTCATCCAGGTGCATCGGAGTGAGCAAAGTTGCTGTTCCCTGTTTAGAAACAACCATATAAGGGACTGGCTGCAGTGTGTTTAAGTCTCTGTAGACACATCTGGGATTTTTAAGTACAAGCTATTGTAACTGCCCTTGTGTGTCAATTAGTATTTTATTTTATTGTATTTATTGTATTTTTATTGTATTTTTGTATATGTTGTTCCTTTTTATATTTAGTACGCTATGCACCTTCTTCTTGTGTCCTTAATAAAGTAATAATAATAATATTAATAATAATAATAATTATTATTATTATTATTATTATTTTTATTATTATCATGCTTGATAAAAGCAACCAAACACATCAACAGCCACCATCATTTTTTTTCAACAAATTCTTAAGCTATCATTTGCCAGCCCCTATATGTTTCCCTTTATATATTTAATTATTACTTTTTTGCCTCCGTACTGTTATTTAAATCTAGAACAATCTTCCTCTGTGATGCGACGACTGCAGAAAACTGAACTCCTCAACGCCTACCAAGCTGGGTTGCACATGCGGAAGTGAAACAAATCTCGGAGGAGCTGCTCCACAGCCCCGTCTCCCCTTCCCCGAGGTGGAAAGCCCTAGTTCGAGTGTTCACTTACATCATCAAAGGCCCCCTCCGTCTCATGTAATATTAACATGTGCTAAATCAGTGGCAAACAGCAGCAGCAATGTTTACACAGCATTAGCACAGACTTGCGAAGCCACATAGAGAGGGGCTGTCTTTGTGTTCAAAGATTAGGAGGCTCTGACACCCATGGGAGGCGACGAGATTATAGTGAACGTGGGTTCGCTGTTTTACAAGGTGACTAATTTAGGCACAATGCATCTGTCCTCCACGAGAGCAGCTTTGCAGATTATTCTACAAATGGGTTCTGATTTTAAACTAAGTAGCCTCAAAGTAGGAACACTATTTTCCTAATGTCAGCACTTATTTATTCTCATTTTTTGGTTTTCTTAGCTTCATCATGTGACACGAAACATACAAATTTGGATTGTTTTTATGTAAAGCTCGTGAGAAGTACAGATAGAAACTGTGTGGGGGGGATCAGGAGAAGACAGGCAGAGACATTCATCTGTCAGCTGACTTTTTGACACAGGCTTAAATCTAATAATCAGAAAGCTTTCGAGGGGAAGTGGGCTGTCACCGTGAAGTCAAATCTGCTGGAAATTAAGTCCATTAATCACATAGTGCTTCATTTAGTCCTTTTCTCTGCACACCTCTGAAGTATGTCTGCATGGGGGGGGGGGGGAATGGGGGCTTGAGTTGGAAAGAGTGAGAAAGAGAAAGAGAG
>CAKAOI010050422.1:163389-180318 GCA_916701655.1 Sebastiscus albofasciatus
GGATAACAGTCCTGGCCTGAAGACAGATACGTGCCACGACAGCGTGTTCCCCAGACGTGCCAGCGTGGGCGAGGGCCCGTTCATCGCTGCTTGCAGCTTTAATTATTATTATTATTATTATTATTATTTTTATTATTATCATGCTTGATAAAAGCAACCAAACACATCAACAGTCACCATCATTTTTTTTCAACAAATTCTTAAGCTATCATTTGCCAGCCCCTATATGTTTCCCTTTATATATTTAATTATTACTTTTTTGCCTCCGTACTGTTATTCAAATCTAGAACAATCTTCCTCTGTGATGCGACGACTGCAGAAAACTGAACTCCTCAACGCCTACCAAGCTGGGTTGCACATGCGGAAGTGAAACAAATCTCGGAGGAGCTGCTCCACAGCCCCGTCTCCCCTTCCCCGAGGTGGAAAGCCCTAGTTCGAGTGTTCACTTACATCATCAAAGGCCCCCTCCGTCTCATGTAATATTAACATGTGCTAAATCAGTGGCAAACAGCAGCAGCAATGTTTACACAGCATTAGCACAGACTTGCGAAGCCACATAGAGAGGGGCTGTCTTTGTGTTCAAAGATTAGGAGGCTCTGACACCCATGGGAGGCGACGAGATTATAGTGAACGTGGGTTCGCTGTTTTACAAGGTGACTAATTTAGGCACAATGCATCTGTCCTCCACGAGAGCAGCTTTGCAGATTATTCTACAAATGGGTTCTGATTTTAAACTAAGTAGCCTCAAAGTAGGAACACTATTTTCCTAATGTCAGCACTTATTTATTCTCATTTTTTGGTTTTCTTAGCTTCATCATGTGACACGAAACATACAAATTTGGATTGTTTTTATGTAAAGCTCGTGAGAAGTACAGATAGAAACTGTGTGGGGGGGATCAGGAGAAGACAGGCAGAGACATTCATCTGTCAGCTGACTTTTTGACACAGGCTTAAATCTAATAATCAGAAAGCTTTCGAGGGGAAGTGGGCTGTCACCGTGAAGTCAAATCTGCTGGAAATTAAGTCCATTAATCACATAGTGCTTCATTTAGTCCTTTTCTCTGCACACCTCTGAAGTATGTCTGCATGGGGGGGGGGGGGAATGGGGGCTTGAGTTGGAAAGAGTGAGAAAGAGAAAGAGAGAAAATGTTTGGTGGTGCAGAAGAAAAGCCATCAATTCTCATTATGGAAAATAGATCATCTCTCCTAATTAGAGCCGCGGCTTTTTACCACAGTACAAATGCAGAATAACGCAAGCTAGCGATGGCAGGCGCCACCCATTGCAGATTAATTAGGTGAGAGTATAAAAACCTACAAGGACCCTGTGATTTTGCCCCAGATATAGCTTATTAAAGGGAAAACGCAATATATTGCAGGTTAGATCCTCTGGGAAAACTTATGTGGGAACATATCCTTTTCTAACGCCTTTATGATGTGCTTCTTATGAAACATGACTGCCCTCCTGTTGACTAAATTTGTCTCGCTGTGTGTCGCTTAATAATTGTGAAAGGAGCAATGACTGTAGCTTTCACTTTGCTTTATTCAGTAACACACTGAGAGGAATAAGGAATGAAAATTGCAACGGAAAGACGAAGAAAATGGTATGAATGTTTCCTGCATGTCAAGTGACCTTGCATCGTGTCCCAACGTTAAAGTTAGGATTGGCTGTCCTAATCCCTTTTCCTAATCATCATAGCAATTTGAAGATATCAAGTAGCACACATTGGCATTTGTTCAATAATCATGAGACAACAGAGTAGATGGGTAGAGAGGGATTTGTTCCTTGTCAAATGTAGAGTGACAGGTTTGGAGAGGAAGGGAACTTTGGCACCAACAGAGAGGCTCGAGTGAGGAGCACTATAGATAATTGGGATCTTCCTTTTTAGATGATTAAGACGGTGTTACAATTTTTCTTTAAAAAAAAAAAAGAAGAGGAGCAGGCAGAGAGGAGAGGTCGTTAAGGTAAAAAAAGTTCTATCCTGATCCTTATGATGAAATATTAAAAAATGTTCACATAACAGCTCCAGCTGTTCTCATACACAGTTCGTAGCTATACCTAGGAAAAGTAAATTAACTGTAATTCTAATATATCCCACAAAATGAATTCATATGTATTCAGCATAATTGAGAACCAGGAAGTATAAAGAGTACGCCGCATAGGGAGGAGGTGGGGGTGGATGGGTTGGTCAAAAAACAATGGACTTTCGCCCAGGTCAAAATTAGTTTATTGGTTATTTATTTTGGTTATTTTGACCCAAACCATGATCTTTTCCTAAACCTTACTAAGTAGTTTTGTTGCCTTAATCTAACCAAGTTATTTCCTGTGAAGACTGAAGTTTATTTTGAAAACACTGGAGCGGAAATTGACGTAAGATATCATATGAACCGTTGTATGGGAACATGTTGAGCAGCTAGTCTTCTAAAAGCTATTAAGCAACCTCCATCCATTCATTATCTTTAACCGCTTATTCTATTCAGGGTCACGGGGGGAGGGGGTTGGAGCCAATCCCAGCTGACATTGGGGGAAGGTGGGGTTCACCCTGGACAGGTCGCCAGACTATCACAGGCCTGACACATAGAGACAGACAACCATTCACACTCACATTCAAACCTACGGGCAGTTTAGAGTCAACAATGAACCTGCATGTCTTTGGACTGTGGGAGGAAACCGGAGGAAACCCACACTAACACGGGGAGAACATGCAAACGCTACACAGAAGGGCCCCAAGCCGGGTTTTAACCGGCATTGTTAACCACTGCACCACCGAGTCGCCCTTATATAAAGCAACCTGTGTAATATAAACACAACATGATAGCACATAAATATTGACAATGTAACTACACTATGCATTTGATATCATCTATAAACAGACATCTTCTCGCCTGTCACATTTGTCCTAGTTTTGCACATGACATCCCACCTGTAATTGGTCCCAAGACATGTCTTCTGTTGTTTCTAGGCGACCATTCATATATTAACCTGCTTTGGGGGCCATGTTCAGCCACATCCTATTTGTGCCTGTGAAATTCATGACCACGACTCTTAACATATCCACATGTCTGCTACCGCCGCCGCTTTTTCACTCAAATGAAATAAATAAAAGCCGGAACATAAATCCAGCCGAGCACAAACAGGACATATACCTAATTTAATTTCCTTTCTTCTCTGACCCAATGTAGTCTTATCTCTCTCCTCAGCACTTTTTGTGCTTTGTCTATTTATTTTCTCCTCTCCATTTCCCAGTTTCTCTCAAGACTTTAAGCCAGATAAGTTGTGGTTTGTTTAGCAGAGGTCACAGGTGAGGAGAATACCCTGGATAAGGGTGGAATCGAGAGCGAAAACGCAGCGGCGCAGCTCGGGCCTTAAACGGGCTCATAATGCGAGCAGAACATTGCCTCGTGCATATTCATGAGGCATGCGCTTGCTCATCACACTATCTTTGATCCGATTCATAGAGTATGCAAATGCATGTGTGCGCACAGAAGCACACAAGGCATTTCTCGCCTCCTGCTAGCTGCTCAGATCATCAGACCACACCACCCAGAGTTAAGCAACACCGCATGCTGTAAACACAGTTTACTGGACTATCTAATAGTGTTAGTACAAACTGCTCTTTGTGCTCTAATATGCATTAATGAGAGCATACTGTATGATGTGATATATTGTGTGTTCCCAGTGTAATGTGTGTTATTTCGGGTTCATTTGATCCATATGCATTCATTGGTCTGGTCTTATCGCATTACACAAAGCCACGGGGGGGATTGTTTCACATGTGAGCTGTTTGACTTGGAAATTAAGAGTAACTTGGAAAAGCAGTGTGACATGTGAGTGCATACATCTGGGTCTCATACAGCTGTTTCGCACAGATGTGATGTTGGCTGTGGGCTGCTGATGTGTGATCTGCCAAGCCGTGAGACAATTCAGACTTAAATTCTCTCGCACATACTGGTGAAAACATCTCATACACACGCACACAACTGGACGACTGCTTGCCTACACATCAGTGAAATCGTGCACTTCTGCGCGAATGGATTCACCTGTGTGTATGTTTGTTTTCACCAGCTGTGTGCGTGTATGAGAGAGATATTTTCATTAATCTGTATGTTTTTTAGAAGTATCTCTACCTGGGTTTTTTTTCCGGTGTATCTAAGAACGCATGGAGGTAACGCTTTATAATAACCATCAATAACAAATGGTAAATTGTTAATTCAACTTAGTTAATAGTTATTTTACTGTTAACAAACAATGAAATGATAATAATGTCTACTAATTATAAGTAAAGCTTTAATTTATGCTATTTTATCAGTTCTTTGTGTCATATGAAAT
Source organism: Sebastiscus albofasciatus (assembly GCA_916701655.1). NCBI lineage: Eukaryota > Metazoa > Chordata > Actinopteri > Perciformes > Sebastidae > Sebastiscus > Sebastiscus albofasciatus. Next base: position 167,717 of record CAKAOI010050422.1, read on the forward strand.
ACATAAATTGTATATTGTATCATAGCTGATAAGGGATGTTCACAATTACATTCTGATTACATTAGTAAATTATTTATTAACAGTTTATTTGTATTTATTGCACACATTATAACATTTTATATACTACATTAAGCATGTGTTAATAATTAACAAATTATTTGTAAAACATTTATAAACATTAAATAGATGGATGGACCAGAAACCAATTATCAACCATTGACAAACTATTTACTATCTATCAAAATAATGTTTATAGATGCTTTACAAAGTGTTTATTAACCATTTAACCGGGTATTATAATCACTAGTTGCAACTTTATAATAGCCATCTAAATAATGTTTATAGATGGTTTGCAAATTATTAACCATTAACAAAGTGTTACCACTATCTGGTCCATCTAAATTATTTATGTAAGAATTTCTTTAAGGTTTATAAATAATTTAAGTTAATTTAAAGTAATCATTAACAAATACTTTAATTAACTATCAATTTACCATTTATAAATGATTGTTACTATAAAGTGTTACCATAATTGGACACTGTTTGGATTTCACAGTGGACTGGATATAACAGCAGTATAGTATGTAATAACATTTCACCGTTAAAGCCAAGGTGAAAATGTCCCTTGTACAACAGAAAACTGCCACCGCCTATAATGCTGTAAAGACACTTTTTATGGCAGCTGGTATTCACCTAGCTAATGTTAGAGCAGAAAGGAAGATTTTTTAAGTTCAAGGTTATCTTGTTCTTTTTTATTGTATACCTTAAAATGAAGCCAGAAGTATAGCCACAATATATGTATTATTTATTTCTATTGTATATTTGCAGCATATTGCTGGGAGACTTGGATTAAAAGCCAGAAATAACTGGTGTAACTGAATGTAAAGCTTTAAAATGCACAGAAAGATGTGCACATGCAGTTGCAGATCAACCCACATGTCTAGACAATTACATTTTCTCTTTGATATATTGGTAATGACAAGGAAGTGAGGTACTGTTAGTAGCGGTAGAGGCACCGGGTGCATTTTTATAATGTTAAATAATTCTACGTCTTCATGGACTGTGACAATTGCTAGTTGGCTACAACTAGTGAAATGCACGTATTCTACAATTTCATCTATAAATGTACCTCTGTCATCATTTCCCGCAATTGCTGACATCAACAATGCAAAGAAACTTGGATTCTAACGCCTTCCTCGGCTCATTATTACCGTACCTGCAGAAACGGGCAAATGACATAGCATAGGGAAAACATTTTAATCCTTGCCTGCCTGTCCTCCAGAATGGCAAATTATGTTTCATTTTGCTCTTTGTTTGGTCAGTAATGAAATACTGTGTCAGCCCCTGCTTTCTCTGTCACCATGGCAACAAACATCCCCCTGGGTAATAAAGCAGAAGAACACTCAATCAGGGCCGAGTCATCGAGGTGGGGAACGTTTTTACCCCGAAACAATGCTGGAATAAGCAACAAGGTGTTCCCAAATGATCCAGGGGTGTTTTAAACACTTGATCGGAACACAGTTATTATTTGTGACAACTTTTATTTAAGTAATTATCCCATTTTTTTTTTTTTGTGGCTAAAGCATCATAAAAGATGCCAATTTTGTTTTCCATAATATCAACGTGCATTTATATTAATTGACCTTCTGTGTGAACCCTGTTTGCACTTTTAGAACCCTTTAATTACTGGACAGCTTTGAGGTGACAAATTAACAAAAAGTAATTTTAAATGCATAAAAGATTCAGTTATTGCACTCATTTACATATGAATGCAAATGCCTGCAGTAACTGTTTACAGCATCATTTTATTCATCATCTTACCTGTGATTCTGTACGTCTTTTTTATTTGTATAGTTTTATTTTGGGGGCATTTTTTTTGCTTTACTAGATGGCGACCAGACGTTGCAATTAAATGGTAATCATCTTAAACCCCGAGGATACTAGGACGTGCCATTTTTATTTCAAAATGTGACAAGCTGAAGAGGGTAGTCAACCATCTCTTGCACACCTCTCATTTTATTCATATTGATCATAAAGAAAAAAGCTTTTTCCGCTTTTCCACTTTTCCACTCTTTTTTGATAATTTCTCGCAAAAGGTTGCAAGGTGTCATTTTCATTACATGTTTCATAATGTCAGCCTTAGGAACATTAAATTAGATTAATTGAAAGAAAAAGTTTTGCCTTGACATCAGAGGCGAGAGAACCACTAGTTATCATTGATAACTTCAGTCACCGCCGTGGGTTAATGTGGCAATGTCACACCCAAACAGATCAGTTGCATTAACTCTTAATGTGAGTAAAGAATACTTGGCAGTTAGCGTGACTCCGAATGTCACACATTTAGTTAAGAAGCCCTGTCTGCTCTTGTTGTGTGGGAGGCCTATTTTTCCACACTGACCTCGTGCTATTCTGGGCAAGCGGCTCTGCTATTTGACAGCCAACTTCTGGTCGCTATTTCCCCGGAGGTTAGGCTGAAGCAGACATCTCTCCTATGAGACGCCGGACTAACATACACGGAGCCCGTGCTCCCGCGGACATCAGCAAGCAACACATACGCCGCAGAGCAGTGACATTCCCAGAGGTGTCAGATAGGAGGGCTTGTTTCTACCTACTCCACAGGGCTGAACTAAAAGTGCATCATAAGCCATCTCAAGTCTGAATTAAACTTGAGGCGGCGCCGTAGCTGTGCTGAAGCGCGTCTTGAATAGCTGGGGATTTGTTGTTCTGTTTAGACTGTGCGTATTGATCGCACTGTTGCAAAACTACATTGCGGTTTTGTGCATTTGTTCTGTCAGAAAAGTATTGTGTAATTTCTCTCCCAGTCACTTTGTGATACAGAGTGGTTACAGTAGCATGGCTTCCGTTGCTAGATGATGAAGAGCATATGTGTCTAAAGCAAAGATGAGAAAGACGAGATGAAAACCGGTTGCGAGTTTTCAAGCAGTCCAAGCAGACCAATCACAGTTCTTGTGGTGTTAACCATGGCTCGTAGACATAGTTAGAACACCACAAAAATCCAAAATTTGAGTTGGCCCTATCACTTTTTATGAATTTATGATGATTAATGATTTTCTGATTTTATTTTTCAACAGATTATTTGTTGAAAGGAATGTTACTTTACTTTTCTCTCTGCAGTGTTACTCCCAGCAGAGCAGGAATTTTACAAGGGCCATGCTGGCCATGACCTTCGTACCCCCTCAGTTTGGCCTTATGACCCTCAAAAAATAAAATGTCCTGCGGCCACAGTGGCCTTGATGCCCCGCCCACGCTGCCCCAGCTGCCCCAGCTGTTTTCGCCGTTCTCTCCTCTGCTTCTCTGGTTTTTAAACATCAGTGTCTTTTGTTGAGATTCTGAATTCTTCCTGGGTAACACCAAGAAACATTATCAGTGGTGGGTTTGAGCTTGGTATGAATCACTTGAAAACCGAGCTATTCATGACTGTAGTTTGACACAAATATTTGTGTTTCCACCCCGACGCCTCTGCGGCGCATTCCGGCTGGGATTCAATTTTGTTCCGTCCTCCGCATAGCTTCATACCACACCCTCACAGGGGATCCCCTCTTAATGGTAACACCGATTAAGCATAATTCTTACTAGCATTTGTACTCTTAGATGTCATTTGTATCCTAAAACTTTTCAACCTAAATACTTCCGACCTGTTTCAAACTGTGATAAACAGAAATACATTTCAATTTGAATCATGTTATACAGTATATACCACTTATATACTTATAAACAGGTGGTAATTTCATTCAAATTGCATTTGAACTCAACTAGACAGCATTTATACTTTTCCAGTAATAGATCATAAAAGCTTTCAGGAAATGAACAGTATAGCAAGACTGGCATAGTCCTAATAAATGTAGACATTTAAAGTTACCAGTCTGAAGCTGACTTTCAGTAAGTGCTTCACCTTTAAAATAAGGAACTTATTGCTTTGTGTCACACTTATATCAGAGTTTTTAGTGGCTCAAAACTAACATAGGAGTAATGGACACAATATGCTTAATTTATTGGCACAAATGGTCCCAATCTGTAGATATGCACTTTTTAATGATACAGCACAATTTATAATGTACAGCAAATTTTTTCGCGGAATGCCACAGACCCCTTGGGGGTCCCCGAACTCCAATTTGAGAATCACTGGCCTACAGTGGCCACGATTAGCGCCTGCGGTCGCGTTGCAACCGGAACGCGCCACAGCTGGAACATGCCACTGCTGCTCCCGGTGAAATCCAGGCATTGCTCATATATCGCTACAACGAGTGATTCTGATTGGTCCAGGGTCAGCGTGAATGAATTCTGACTCAGACAGGTCACTCTGACAAATATTGGTAATTTGTAAATACCAATAAATAATTTTGTGAAATACATATCTTATTTATTTATGTATTTATTTATGTATTTATTTATTTATCTATTTATTTATTTATTTCACTGATTGTAATACATGCATTAAAAATTAAATCATCCTTAACCCTTAAGTTAAATTCATTATTTCCGTAGACTTAAAATCATCATCTTGGTTGGTGGCCTTGCAGCCCTGGTATTTAGCCTTTGTCCCCTCAAACAGTTGACAAAACCAAAGGCCAAGTCGCCCTGCCCCTAAAAAGACCTTCCCGGTACACTGACAATCACAGATATAAGTTCTGGGAAATCTGAGGACTTGTTGTATCACTACTTTAACAGTTTTCTAAATACAGTTCATCAAACCTTTTTTTATCAGCATTGGTACGTAACATCCTTCGGTAACCATGGACACCGGTGCAATATAATCTGGCCATTGTTTGCACCGACTCTGTCTCTCTTTATTTTCTTTCTCCTCCTCCTTTGCTGTCATTGCCCCTGTTGCATTCATGCATAGATGGCATGCTAAGTGAAAGAGGAGCCAATGGGGATGAGCAATGCCTGCTAAGCTGGTCTTAGTCACGGGGCATTGTCATTAGATTAATGGAGCAGAAGGAGCCATCCGTTCTCTCTCCAGAGGCGAGCTTTACGTTTGGCGGGGTGGGGAGAGGAGAAAATGAAGGGGAGGACGTGGCTCTGCCTCAAATGGAGGATGATTTGGCACTCCCCCCCCAACCCCCTCTGATCACGCCTCCTGCTGATCTCGTATAACCATAATGATGTTCTCGGTGTGAACTCTTGGGAACCTCGGGTCTCTGACATTGTCACTGTGGGGCCCCCAAAAGTTAATTTATAAAATATTTGTTTTTACTACAGTTTCACTTGACCCAACTTTTAATTTGAAGCCGAGCACACAGCTATACTGTGTTGCACTGACATCATTTTATAGTCCAGTTCATATACTATATATTACTGTACCTTCTAGACACCGAGTTATCACCGTACCTATTATTAATTATTAACTTGTACTCAAACATTTACTCAGGTAATTACTTTTTGCTAGTGGTAATTACATAGATAGATACTAACCCTGTTTCCCACAAAATTAAGTTCCCATACAACTAAACTGCATTCTCAATTACATTTGGAAGGAACCATATTTTGTTGCGGATTACCGTTGCAGTTTTAAACACATGGTTAACGTTGTAAATTTAAACAAAACAAAAAACACAACAACACTACTTAGTCAGGTTTAGGTAGCAAAACTACTGGGTTAGGTTTAGTAAAAATAACATTATGGTTTGGCTAAAAATGACTATGTTTCACACCTAACGTGAACAGCGGTCTCCTGGGGGAAAGTCTGGTATTGTGTCTAGAAGGTAAATGGTAAATGGACTTGCATTTATATAGCGCTCAAAGCACTTAACATTACATGTCAGCATTCACACACACATTCATACACTGATGGCAGAGGCTGCGATATAAGGTGCCAACTTTGCCCATCAGGATCCAAATCATCATTCACACACCGATGCCTATGCTTTTGGGAGCAATTTGGAGTTAAGTGTCTTGCTCAAGGACACATCGACATGTCACCGGAGCAGCCGGGGATCATACCACCGACCTTTCTGATTGGTGGACGACCAGCTCTACACTCTGAGCCACAGCCGCCCAAAACTGCAAATTGTGTAATCTGGCAAAAACATGCAAAAAATCTCATGAAACTAGCTGCCCGGCAACCTATCTGAACCTTAACTATTCAAGGTCAATGCTTAACCTTAATCATCTCGCGAGAGTTTCCCAAGTTGTAAATTACCTTCTAGATACAACACTTTTTTTTCCACGTAACTTTCATTAACGGTTACTCGATATACTACGTCACCTGCTCTGTGCGCCGCTTGTTGTACTACGTCACTTGCTGCAGCCATCTGCGGTCTTACAAACGTATTTGTGATATGTCAAGGACAAATAAGCTGCAAAAAAATATGTTTTCTTCCAAACGTAAATGAGAATGACGTTTAGTTGTATGGGAACGTCATTTTTCAGAGACCGGGCTGGACATGTGGCTGCTTGTGTATTGTATTATTATTGTAAAACTATATAATAATTACTTTACTGTTGTAATTACAATATTCCCAGTTGTGAACGACACGTAATTGTCTTTTGTACGGTCGTTGACTGTTCATTAAGTAGTAAGTTATTTGTAATTGCTGCGCTGTCAAATGAAGTGCTACCCAAATGCTCTTAAAGCACAACTTCACAGCTTTGCCCACAGCATATAAATTCATATCAACACACTTCATCCAGTTTAGAATTCAGTTCTTGCTCCAGTGAATTAATTCTGGCAAAAAGAGGCCGCAATAAAGAGAAAACCTGAGGAGACTAAAGTTGCACAACCACGTTGGCTGAAGAGAGGAGACAACTGTTACCATGGCAAATAATCCAGAAATTCTTTGCTTTACCATTTCCAGCCAATTACCCCGAACCTCTGTCTCATCTGGGTGGCAGAGGTTTTTGGCAGAAGATTTACTCTCAGCTCTGATGAGTAATTCAGGACAAGAAACACAACTGAGTTTGAAATATTAGTTGTTGCTATGTCTTTTTTTGTGTATTTCTCCAATCGCACATCATACTCAACTACTCACCCCCAGCTTGGCAAGCAAAGGCATATGTTTTCCCAATCCATTCACTGAACCAGTGAAATGATATGATTATCTGCCTGGTTGCTCTGCACTTCCAAGTGTTACAATGCCAGGCCACTGTATTGCTTATACATTTTTAAGTGAGTGCACTTTAAATGTGGTTAACAATGTAGCAGTAATTTGTGGTGGGGACGAGGGTGTGGTGTTTGAGTCAAGCATTGTCAGCCAAGGTTTAAGTTTGGAGTGTAATCACGTGTGTCCGAAGTCACTACCTCGTTTACTCATTCATACTCCCTTTATAATAGACCCTCTCTACTCTTAGATTTCGGACGCTAATGAATCATTACATTCATTTGGCAGATGCTTTTATCCATAGTGACTTACAATAAGTGTATTCAAACCACGTAGGAGCTAGGTGTCATCCAAAATTTGGAGTGTATCCCTCTTAAGCAAATAACTAAAAGTATGTTCAGTGCTACAGTACAAGTGCTTATGTGTCATCACTGACAGGCGTAGAGTCCTACAGTTGTGTTCATGCCACAGACCCTTACTGTTTTTGTTCCATTGTTGCGATCTTGAGGAGCACTAGAGAGAGTTTCACACATATAATTTCGACCCTCAAATAAAAGAGAAGTAGGTAAAGTAGTAGTTAAGTGTACTGCACTGCATAGTAAATACCCTTCAGTCTGGTTCGTGTTGCTGGAGAGTGTGTTATTGCCTGATTTACAGTCAAGAAAATTGGCTCGGAACTAAAACATTGGAAAAAATGCCAAACCAAAACAAAAGAAACATTTTTCTACATTTTCTTGGAATGATGATTGTTTGTCGGAAGCTACTTTAGTTTTTCCTTTAGACAACATAATATGAGAGAGGGAAAAAAAAAATGTGTTGATGAGACTGGCAGACAGAAAACTCTCAGAGAACTGTGGTGTTGAAATTGAAGCAAGTTAGCTGTCCCTCTGAGACCAGCAGCAATTAAGGCACATTTACCAATAATGCTTTTGGTGTGTTCTTGTTTTGCCACAAAGGAAATAAGAAAGCACAGATTGATGGGAATTGATTATTCACTGTGTCAAGAGTAAACACTGTCCCTTCACTCAATGTCTAACTAGTCAGGGTAGGGATCAAATTGCAGCTTTTAATAATTGTTTTGTTCCTCATTTAATCAATCCATCTATTTATCCATCTACCATCTATCCATCTATCATCCAGCCCGTTCTCATTCCTAGGGCATCGAATACCAATGCTTTGTCACGGCTATACTGATACCGCCGCACAAGGCACCCTTCAGTGCCGGTATGAAATGCAGCGGGCATTACATTAACTACAATGTAAACCCATCTGCGGCAACAATAAACGCTTCGAGAAAGTGTGCCAGGAGTGTGGTGACGTAGTTTAAAGAGCGAAAAGACACACACATCCATCCATCCATCCATCCATCCACCCATCTATCCATCTATATGTCTGTCCGTCCGTCCGTCTGTCTGTCTGTCTGTCTGTCTGTTTCCAGCTGGACACTGAAGATGTAGCTTGAATGGGTTTGACCACTGATATGAGAATTTAACCTTTAACCATACTCAGTATTTCAGTCACTTCTTTATAGGGCATCAATATATTGACAGACCAGAAGTGTTTAGAAAACTGAACCATGTCAGGATGGGTCATCTGAGTTCGATCTGAGCCACGAGAGAAAAACACATGTTACACACAAGAAATCACTCATTGTTCACACAGAACAAAGCTGTTACTACAAAGTCTGTTATTGTCACCTTTACATGATCGGTTTATTGGCTAATGACAGGACATTGTGAGACTGTAAATATGATCAGGCTCTGTGCCTATAAACTTCTAGACTCGCCTGTGAAGCCAAAACAGGCAGCCTGATTTTAAGACAAATATCCAATTATACGGCGCGGCAACAACACCCCTGGGATGGCATCTGTGAATATGCCCTGATGGTGAATCCCACAACCTGCCGTCTGTTATACTGTGGAAATAACCTTAAATACTACAGGCTGGACCCCAGCTGGTCATAACACAGCATTAAGGCAACCGTTTCCCAAAAGTGCTTGATGACAGCGACGTGTTTTAATGAGTTATTTAGAGAATTTTCAAGGTGGAAAGTGAGGAGTGTTAGCATGATTTACCGGGGAAACGTCCAGACACTACTCCCCAAGGAGCAATAGGTGCAGCAGTGTTCAGTTCCCAAAGCTTAATTACACCAATCCTAAATTAATTGGACTCACAATTTATAGTTTATCATTGCTACGTAAGAAAAGCACCTGTAACACATTTGGTTCCGGGGTTCACATTAATTGGCAACTCCAGGCCAAAAGTTATGTCTTCCCCTTAATGAAGTAATTAGCTAAAGCCATTGTATCAAAGGCTTGTGCTGATTGCAAATTTGATTTTGTCCGGTCAGTGGACCCCTTAGACTTGCTCTGATTCATCTATTATTTCAGTGAATTTCGTCTGCCAAGAAGTGTGCCAAGACATTACTATTGAAATTTGAAACACGTTAACACCCTTCTGGAAAACTGACATCAATCAAAGATAGATGTGCAATGCCACTAACACTCCCAGTGCAAGACGTTTGTCTTCATAAAGGCAGTAAAGTGGAAAATGAAATGTTTACAGTGATTTTTTTTTTTTTTATCCTATTGTCACCAGAATTCTTCTGGATGAAGTGACAGGAGAGGAAATTATCTGAAGACAAAATGGCTCATAGAAAAAGTTTCTAGATCTCCTTTTTATCACTTTGTCTTATATGCACTCTCTTTTATCACCTCACGTCTTTATCACTGTGCAGAAAAGTAGCTGCACTAAATACACAGTGTGCTGCAGCGTACTGTATATCACCACAGACATTATACTTATAAAACTGTTCGAATATCAGCAAGAGCTTAGGTGCACACTGCATTATACATGAGGTGTTATTTATTAACACCCGAGGAATAATATTCCAAGATGGAGGAGGACTAATGGCCGGTGTGATGGAGACTATTTTAATTGTGCTGTTAATTCTGCTCACAGCCAGTGCCATGATGGCCTTTCACGTCTTCACACTTCCCCGTTCTCACCTGAAAGAAAATCACACAAGCATTAATTTAAAAGCACAGGAATCAATGTGACATTTTCATTGGCACATTTCAACATCCTAAGGCAGAAATACACTGGGTAGATCAGATCAAGAAGTCCATCTGGTGCATCTGGGCTCTCTGAAGGACTCATATGTTGTTTTTACACGACTTAAATTTAGAAACCTGTCTTTTCTACACACAGAACAGGAGGTGCAAAATGATGTGATGCTAATAAAATCAATCACATCAGCTTTTTTATTTTCTGTTTGAGTTTCTGATTTAGCATTCACAGAGGATATCATTTTTTCGTCTTCGTCTTTTGTACAGCGTGGTCCCACTTCAAGGGCACCAAATACCGACTCTTGAAGCAATGGCCGTCGTCGTCTTGATAGCAACGCACCGGGCTTTCCACTGACTCCATCATTATTCAGGCTGTTCTCAAACATCGTTTGTAGCTATACCTACAAAAATTAATGCACTGTAATGCATATACATCCCACAAAATCAATTCAGAAGTATTCCACGTAATCCTGAACCAGGAAGTATAAAGAGTGACAGACGTTGTGTAGGGAGGATGTCGGGGTAGATAGGCGGGTCAAATATCACTGGACTTTTGTCCAGAAGACCGGTGTCCATACCCATGTGAAACCAGAAGTCAGCATTGATTTATTTGTCACGTAATTTCTGTACTTAAGTTACGCCACTTCCAGAGTTGTTTTAAACCAACTACAATCTTTCCCTAAACCTAACTAAGTTATTTTGTTACTTAAACCTAACCAAGTAGTTTTGTTGCCTAAACCCAACTAAGTTGTTTTGTTGCCTAAACCTAATCAAGTTAATTGTTTCCTAAACCTTACTAAGTAGTTTTGTTGCCTAAACCCAACTAAGTTGTTTTGTTGCCTAAACCTAATTAAGTCGATCTTTTCCTAAACCTTACCAAGTAGTTTTGTTGCCTAAACCCAACTAAGTAGTTTTGTTACCTAAACTTAACTAAGTTGTTTTGATGCCTAAACTTAACCAAGTCGACCTTTTCTTAAACCTAACTAAGTAGTTTTGTTGCCTAAACTTAACCAAGGTGTTTTCTGTGAAGATGGAAGTTTATTTTGAAAAGACTGGAGTGGAAATTGACATGAGCATCATGTGTTGCTTGACATTCGTTGGAAAACTTATGAAAAATGAGGAATCATTTTTTGTAAGATATCATATAAGCCGTTGTATGAGGATACAGTTGCATTATTAGTGAAATGAGTAATAATTGATTCTTATAAATCATAATTGTCACCAACTCCTATTCGCACTGCTCATTTTGTTTTTTATTTCATCTCTCCTCACCCATCCCCCAATTTAAAGGTTGAGGCATTAAGGACCGACAAACGCTGACCTTTCCCACTGCATGCATCTATCATCCAACAAGACTAATCATGCTTTTCTTGTGCCTTAGATAGATGTGAGAAGGCAGAGGGATGTGATGTGGAGAAATGTCAAGGTCTTGCCGTGTTCACATTTTGTCTGAGATTGGACTATGGTGTTATAGATCCTTTGGATCAACTGAGAATCTAGTCCTTTATGAAAGAGGGAACTAATTTTCCAATCTATGGAAGGCCAGATGGGACTAATATAGATTACATCTCGAACAAGCTCATTAACTAATGTCTTAGATAGAAGTATCATACCTTACATGACCTTTGTTGCAGATTAAATCTTGCCTTATAACCTGTTGTTCAGAATAATGCATTTTCTAGCAACCAGTAAATACCAAATATATCCAAATATCTTTTTTACCTGGTGGCATTTTGCACTGAAACATAACACTAATACCTTGAGCAAGGAAGCAGCTTTGATACTGCAGTATCTCACGTCGTGCTGCAGAGTTTAATGTCTTGAAAATGGGCCTGATTTCGGCTGTGTCATTTGGGTTTCACTGGCCACTGAACTGTAAGTCGGGGAGAGAGCAGCAATTGCTGTCTGAGTCTAGGCACTTTGTCATGGGTGCCACACGGTGTAAATTGATGCCGGCGTTTGACAGAAACTATCGAGCGCTCAAATCTCGCTCTGCCTCGGTAGACGTCTGCGGGTCTGCTAACAATCTACAATGTGAGTCAGGGTTGTATTGGCTGATAATTTGGGGCTAAAAGTAATGACGCATCTGTTACACACCGGATTTCGACAGCAACCGATGTCGTGCCACCAATAAGTATACCATTCCTTACAGTACAGTGGGTTAAACATTTCGATTCCCCTGAAAGAGTTTTTAAATAGCTTCTGTTGCAGAGGGACTGTGGAATGTACAGATAGATTAAAAGAAACAACCCAGAGGTCCATTTTCATAATTATGTTTTGGTGCCAAGCCTGACTGCTTGGCTAGCACTCTTAGAGAGGGAGGGCGGGAGGGAGGGAGAGGGAGAGAGAGAGAGAGAGAGACAGAGAGAGAGAGAGAGAGAATGCAAAGAGAAATCAATACTTCAGTTGAAACAGGCCTAGCTGCTTTTTGTTTTATTTTTTTTCGGGGGGGGAAAGAGGAATGGAGAGGAAC